>ONZH01021165.1:0-13814 GCA_900303285.1 Rhinella marina | reverse complement strand
GCGAGTCGGCAGGTCGCACAACAGCCGATGTTCAGGCAAATGGAGGCGTTGCTGGAGTTTTTTTAAGCTAGCAGCAGCTACAGTTGACTTCCGAAAGTGAGCGCACAAGCGCCGCACTTTCACCAGTAGCTCTGCCAGGTTGGGGTAAGTCTTTAGAAATTTTTGGACTACCAGATTAAAAACGTGGGCCAGGCATGGTACGTGATTGAGTTCGGCAAGCTCCAGAGCCGCCACCAGGTTATGGCCGTTATCGCACACGACCATGCCTGGTCCTAGCTGCAGCGGCGACAGCCACATCTCCGTCTGCTGCAATATGGCGTCCCTCACCTCTGGGGCGCTGTGCTTCCTGTCGCCCAAGCTGATGAGCTTAAGCACCGCCTGCTGACGTCTCCCCGCGCCAGTGCTGCAACGCTTCCAGCTAGCGGCTGAGGGCGATGTTGAGGAGGAGGAGGAGGGGGGTTTATCAGAACCCATGCTGGCAATCTTGGGCGGGGGTGGTAGGTAGGCCGTCTCTGTTTGCGACCCCGTCCCCGCTTCCACTACATTCACCCAGTGTGCCGTCAAAGAGATGTATCGTCCCTGGCCGCAAGCGCTTGTCCACGAGTCGGTGGTCAAGTGACCTTTGCGGCTGACTGCGTACCTCAGGGCCCGCCTGATGTTACGCGACACGTGCTGCGTGCAGGGCGGGGACGGCACTCCGGGAAAAGTAGTGGCGGCTGGGACGGAATAGCGAGGTGCGGCAGCCGCCATCAGGTCGCGGAAGGCCTGCGTCTCACAAGCCTAAACGGCAACATCTCCAGGGCCAGCAGTTTGGAGATGTGGCAGTTTAAGGCTTGGGCTTGGGGTGACTCGAGGCGTACTTCCGCCTGCGGTCGAACGCCTGCGAGATGGACAGTTGTTGGGACGAGGAGTGTGAAGGTGCAGGCGAAGAGGCGGGGAAGGGGAGGCTGAAGGAGAAGGCCCCAAAGTAGCCGAGGCAGAGGCAGATGTGGAGGTGTCCTGGCTGGAGGTCTGGACCGCAGTGGCAGCACACAACACAGGGGAAGAGGCAGTGGCAGCAAGACCGGGCGCAGGTTGTATTGCGTTTGCTCTCTCCCACTCAGCCCAGTGCTTGACTTCCAAGTGACTCTGCATGCCTGAGGTGGTCAGATTGCTCTTCTCAGAGCCCCTACTCAGTTTTGAGTGGCAGAGTGTGCAAACCGCGCTCAGTTTGTCATCCGCACAAACATTAAAAAATCTCCACACCACAGAAGTACGAGGCCTCGATGGGGGAGCTTCGCGCGACTGCCCGCTGCCGGGAACAGCTTCGGCCCTGCTGGCTGTGGCCTCACTTCTCTGTCTGGACTGTCCTCTGCCTCTGGACATCCCTCTGCCTGTGGACATCCCTCTGCCTGTGGACATCCCTCTGCCTCTGGACATCCCTCTGCCTCTTGCTGCCTTTTTCGGTGC
This sequence comes from Rhinella marina, assembly GCA_900303285.1. Lineage (NCBI taxonomy): Eukaryota > Metazoa > Chordata > Amphibia > Anura > Bufonidae > Rhinella > Rhinella marina. The sequence continues at coordinate 12,365 of ONZH01021165.1, read as the reverse complement.
TGCGCAGACCACCACCTCTCCACTACTTTCCTCGCTGGACATCACCCCTGGCCAAGTGGGGTCGGTCATTTCGTCATCCACCACCTCCTCTTCCACTTCCTCACTCTGCTCCTCCTGCTGCCCACTGGACATTCCAACAGCCTCCCTTGATGGCAACTGCGTCTCATCATCATCATCGCTCATGATAACAGATGCTGGCTCAGGGTCCACATCAGCAGGAGATGGCGAAACCTCAAGTGTTTGGGCATCACTACAAACAAATTCCTCTGCTAGCTCCTGGGATTCTTCCGGCACATCTGAAAAAGGACCCTAAAAGAGCTCCTGGGAGGGGTCAATGGTGGGATGACTCTGTTGGCCAGGTGTGGAGGAAGGAGGGTCAGAGTGAGACTGTGTGGATGACTGGCTGGTGGACAACTGTGTGGAAGCGCTATCGGCTATCCATTGCACCACCTGTTCAACCTGCTCAGGCCTCAACAGCGGTGTAACCCGCCCCCTGCTTAACTGTCCCATAAAGGCAGGGATTCTGGATGAGCGGGATCCTGGCTGACCCTCACCAGCACGCATTGTATCCCCACTGGCTTCAACAAGGCCCCCAACAGCATTTCCGCGCCCCCGTCCTCGTCCACGTCCTATTCCGCTAGCCCCCCGCCGCATTTTATTTTTTTTTGGTTACAATATTTTGCCTTCACAGCCGTGAAATTACTTTGCAAGAGAACGCACAGTACAGTTGCCAATTATAAGGCCTATATATTGTATATTTCAAGGTACACAGCCGTGTACTAAGTGATCAGACGGTGTGTATGAACACCAGGTATGAGAAATTACTTTGCAAGAGAACGCACAGTACAGTTGCCAATTATAAGGCCTATATATTGTATATTTCAAGGTACACAGCCGTGTACTAAGTGATCAGACGGTGTGTATGAACACCAGGTTTGAGAAAATTACTTTGCAAGAGAACGCACAGTACAGTTGCCAATTATAAGGCCTATATATTGTATATTTCAAGGTACACAGCCGTGTACTAAGTGATCAGACGGTGTGTATGAACACCAGGTATGAGAAATTACTTTGCAAGAGAACGCACAGTACAGTTGGCAATTGTAAGGCCTATATATTGTATATTTCAAGGTACACAGCCGTTTTACTAAGTGATCAGACGGTGTGTATGAACACCAGGTATGAGAAATTACTTTGCAAGAGAACGCACAGTACAGTTGCCAATTATAAGGCCTATATATTGTATATTTCAAGGTACACAGCCGTGTACTAAGTGATCAGACGGTGTGTATGAACACCAGGTTTGAGAAATTACTTTGCAAGAGAACGCACAGTACAGTTGCCAATTATAAGGCCTATATATTGTATATTTCAAGGTACACAGCCGTGTACTAAGTGATCAGACGGTGTGTATGAACACCAGGTATGAGAAATTACTTTGCAAGAGAACGCACAGTACAGTTGCCAATTATAAGGCCTATATATTGTATATTTCAAGGTACACAGCCGTGTACTAAGTGATCAGACGGTGTGTATGAACACCAGGTATGAGAAATTACTTTGCAAGAGAACGCACAGTACAGTTGGCAATTGTAAGGCCTATATATTGTATATTTCAAGGTACACAGCCGTGTACTAAGTGATCAGAAGGTGTGTATGAACACCAGGTATGAGAAATTACTTTGCAAGAGAACGCACAGTACAGTTGCCAATTATAAGGCCTATATATTGTATATTTCAAGGTACACAGCCGTGTACTAAGTGATCAGACGGTGTGTATGAACACCAGGTTTGAGAAATTACTTTGCAAGAGAACGCACAGTACAGTTGCCAATTATAAGGCCTATATATTGTATATTTCAAGGTACACAGCCGTGTACTAAGTGATCAGACGGTGTGTATGAACACCAGGTATGAGAAATTACTTTGCAAGAGAACGCACAGTACAGTTGCCAATTATAGGCCTATATATTGTATATTTCAAGGTACACAGCCGTGTACTAAGTGATCAGACGGTGTGTATGAACACCAGGTATGAGAAATTACTTTGCAAGAGAACGCACAGTACAGTTGCCAATTATAAGGCCTATATATTGCATATTTCAAGGTACACAGCCGTGTACTAAGTGATCAGACGGTGTGTATGAACACCAGGTTTGAGAAATTACTTTGCAAGAGAACGCACAGTACAGTTGCCAATTATAAGGCCTATATATTGTATATTTCAAGGTACACAGCCGTGTACTAAGTGATCAGACGGTGTGTATGAACACCAGGTTTGAGAAATTATTTTTCAAGAGAACGCACAGTACAGTTGCCAATTGAAAGGCCTATATATTGTATATTTCAAGGTACACAGCCGTGTACTAAGTGATCAGACGGTGTGTATGAACACCAGGTATGAGAAATTACTTTGCAAGAGAACGCACAGTACAGTTGGCAATTGTAAGGCCTATATATTGTATATTTCAAGGTACACAGCCGTTGTACTAAGTGATCAGACGGTGTGTATGAACACCAGGTATGAGAAATTACTTTGCAAGAGAACGCACAGTACAGTTGGCAATTATAAGGCCTATATATTGTATATTTCAAGGTACACAGCCGTGTACTAAGTGATCAGACAGTGTGTATGAACACCAGGTATGAGAAATTACTTTGCAAGAGAACGCACAGTACAGTTGGCAATTGTAAGGCCTATATATTGTATATTTCAAGGTACACAGCCGTGTACTAAGTGATCAGACGGTGTGTATGAACACCAGGTATGAGAAATTACTTTGCAAGAGAACGCACAGTACAGTTGCCAATTATAAGGCCTATATATTGTATATTTCAAGGTACACAGCCGTGTACTAAGTGATCAGACTGTGTGTATGAACACCAGGTTTGAGAAATTACTTTGCAAGAGAACGCACAGTACAGTTGCCAATTATAAGGCCTATATATTGTATATTTCAAGGTACACAGCCGTGTACTAAGTGATCAGACGGTGTGTATGAACACCAGGTTTGAGAAATTATTTTTCAAGAGAACGCACAGTACAGTTGCCAATTGAAAGGCCTATATATTGTATATTTCAAGGTACACAGCCGTGTACTAAGTGATCAGACGGTGTGTATGAACACCAGGTTTGAGAAATTATTTTTCAAGAGAACGCACAGTACAGTTGCCAATTGAAAGGCCTATATATTGTATATTTCAAGGTACACAGCCGTGTACTAAGTGATCAGACTGTGTGTATGAACACCAGGTTTGAGAAATTACTTTGCAAGAGAACGCACAGTACAGTTGCCAATTGAAAGGCCTATATATTGTATATTTCAAGGTACACAGCCGTGTACTAAGTGATCAGACGGTGTGTATGAACACCAGGTATGAGAAATTACTTTGCAAGAGAACGCACAGTACAAGGTACACAGCACAGTACAGTTGCCAATTATAAGGCCTATATATTGTATATTTCAAGGTACATAGCCGTGTACCTTGAAATTACTTAGCCGTGTACTAAGTGATCAGACGGTGTGTATGAACACCAGGTTTGAGAAATTACTTTGCAAGAGAACGCACAGTACAGTTGCCAATTATAAGGCCTATATATTGTATATTTCAAGGTACACAGCCATGTACTAAGTGATCAGACGGTGTGTATGAACACCAGGTATGAGAAATTACTTTGCAAGAGAACGCACAGTACAGTTGGCAATTGTAAGGCCTATATATTGTATATTTCAAGGTACACAGCCGTGTACTAAGTGATCAGACGGTGTGTATGAACACCAGGTATGAGAAATTACTTTGCAAGAGAACGCACAGTACAGTTGCCAATTATAAGGCCTATATATTGTATATTTCAAGGTACACAGCCGTGTACTAAGTGATCAGACGGTGTGTATGAACACCAGGTTTGAGAAATTACTTTGCAAGAGAACGCACAGTACAGTTGCCAATTATAAGGCCTATATATTGTATATTTCAAGGTACACAGCCGTGTACTAAGTGATCAGACGGTGTGTATGAACACCAGGTTTGAGAAATTATTTTTCAAGAGAACGCACAGTACAGTTGCCAATTGAAAGGCCTATATATTGTATATTTCAAGGTACACAGCCGTGTACTAAGTGATCAGACGGTGTGTATGAACACCAGGTATGAGAAATTACTTTGCAAGAGAACGCACAGTACAGTTGGCAATTGTAAGGCCTATATATTGTATATTTCAAGGTACACAGCCGTGTACTAAGTGATCAGACGGTGTGTATGAACACCAGGTATGAGAAATTACTTTGCAAGAGAACGCACGGTACAGTTGGCAATTATAAGGCCTATATATTGTATATTTCAAGGTACGCAGCCGTGTACTAAGTGATCAGACGGTGTGTATGAACACCAGGTATGAGAAATTACTTTGCAAGAGAACGCACAGTACAGTTGGCAATTGTAAGGCCTATATATTGTATATTTCAAGGTACACAGCCGTGTACTAAGTGATCAGACGGTGTGTATGAACACCAGGTATGAGAAATTACTTTGCAAGAGAACGCACAGTACAGTTGGCAATTGTAAGGCCTATATATTGTATATTTCAAGGTACACAGCCGTGTACTAAGTGATCAGACGGTGTGTATGAACACCAGGTATGAGAAATTACTTTGCAAGAGAACGCACAGTACAGTTGCCAATTATAAGGCCTATATATTGTATATTTCAAGGTACACAGCCGTGTACTAAGTGATCAGACGGTGTGTATGAACACCAGGTTTGAGAAATTACTTTGCAAGAGAACGCACAGTACAGTTGCCAATTATAAGGCCTATATATTGTATATTTCAAGGTACACAGCCGTGTACTAAGTGATCAGACGGTGTGTATGAACACCAGGTTTGAGAAATTACTTTGCAAGAGAACGCACAGTACAGTTGCCAATTATAAGGCCTATATATTGTATATTTCAAGGTACACAGCCGTGTACTAAGTGATCAGACGGTGTGTATGAACACCAGGTATGAGAAATTACTTTGCAAGAGAACGCACAGTACAGTTGGCAATTGTAAGGCCTATATATTGTATATTTCAAGGTACACAGCCGTGTACTAAGTGATCAGACGGTGTGTATGAACACCAGGTATGAGAAATTACTTTGCAAGAGAACGCACAGTACAGTTGCCAATTGAAAGGCCTATATATTGTATATTTCAAGGTACACAGCAGTAGTGCCAAATATAGTTTGGTATGTAGCAGAGCACCTAATACACCACTAATGCCTCTCTCTGTCCCTACTCCAGCAGCTATCCCTGAATACGGCAGCCGTTCTCTGTAAAGTGTATCTTGTAGTAAAGCTATCACTGTACTGCACTATAGTAGCCCTGATAAGGGCTTTTAATCACGATCCTGCCTGTCCAACAGCTAAAACCTGTCTCTCCCTTCTCCAGCCTCTGTCCCTGACTAAGTTCACGCAGCATATGCGAACGAGCAGGAAGAGCTGAGTTTTTAATATTCGAGGTCACATGGTTTTTCCAGCCAATGCATGTAGACGCCGTTTTCGCGCTGCCAGCGTGCTCAGCTTGCCTGTCATACCCCCCCTGCATGGTGATTGGTGGAAAAAGAGCGCCAGGGAAGGTGGGAGGGGAAACGAATTCTAAGTGCGCCATCGCCGTTATACTCGAAAGAAATCGAGCACGCCGAATATCGTAGTATTCGATCGAATACCAGCTCAATCGAACACGACTCGCTCATCTCTATTTATTAAAAGAAAAGAAATATCAAAAATTTATGGTATGATTAGAGGGAATGTGAAAGTGCATTTTCCAGCCCAGGGTAAATAGGAGGGGGAGCTGGGGATTGTTGGAGAGAACCATTGGAAGACAATCTATGGGAATATAACTAAAGTTTCAGACTCTGGGAATCATAGAATGGTCCAATTCAACATTATTCATAGGCTGTATTACACCCCTGTGTTTTTGGAAAAAATTGGATGTAGGAGAGATTCGGAATGTCCCAGATGCCGTATAGCAGATACGGGACTGCTGTATATGATATGGTCCTGTGCTAGCTTGAGTAGGTATTGGGAATCGGTGGGTGAGTGCATACAAAACACTGTGGGCTTGAGAATTACTATGTCAGTGGATTTGGTGGTATTAGGAAACGACAGTGGTCTAAAATTGTGTAAAAAAGGGAAAAAAATAGTCTTAAGATCGTTGTTTTTGGCCAAACTCGTGATTGTCAGAAAATGGTTCTCTCCAAACCCCCCAGATGTAAATGAATGGAAGAATGTTTTATCCTGTTATGAAGGGATTAAGATGTAAGGAAATTTAGGAGGATATGGTATAAATAAAAATTATTATTATTATTATTTTTTTTTTTGCTCACCTAGTCCAGTCGGGGGAGGGTGGGGGGTGATGGTGTATGGGTGGGTGTTATTAATAATATAATTGTGTTTGTTTTTTGGAAACTGTTGTAATTTTTATCTGTGAAATAAAATAAAAATATTTAAAAGAAAAAAAGGGAAAGCATGTCAAATTATTTCACTCTTGAAAGCCGCGCAGAACGTCTGATACCAGACGCAAGCCCACTCGTGACAGATGGGCAGGCAACAAGTACTCAAATTCTCTCTGGTCAATCAGTTTATTTTCTAGAGCCTCCTTAAGGATAAGAGATAATTCAGATTTAAACAACAACGTGGGATCCATTTTTAGAACCTCATAGTTGGTTTTATCAGAAAGGAGCGACAGACACATAGATTTATATTGTTGAATATTCAAAACCACTACGTTACCGCCTTTATCGGCTGGTTTCACTATCACATTGGGGTTGGAACCAAGGGACCGTTGGCCACTCTCATCAAACGTGTAATTATTATGATGTTTATTAACTTGCAAATTCTCAAGTTCCCTTGTTACTAATTCTAAAAAGATATCAAGATGAAGGTCTCCACCTATTTTTGGAGGTGTTTTGGTACTTTTATTTTTCAGATCAGTGAAGGGACCTTGTCCCCTATCTCTCGTATTGTCATCCAATAGGGACACCAAATCTTCAACCCCTCTTAGATCCTCAACCTCTAGACCTAGTTCACTACATTTCTTCTTGTCTAACTGAGAGAATACCTTATGCCATTTCACCTTTCTGATGAACAAATTTATGTCTTTAATCCACTCAAAGCAATAAAATTGATGTGTAGGAACAAAAGAAAGTCCTTTGGACAGGAGTGACAGCTCCGCTCGTGATAGATTTAACACTCTTGAATTATCACTGCCTTCATTGATTATTTCTTGCCTGTTTGCTGTTGCAGTATTTGGGATTGACTTCGATCTCTCAGGGTGTAAGTGTTTTGGGTCATTGATGCTCCTAAAAGAGTTCCCATGGTGGTTTCTGTCTGTGTTTTTGGTGTTAAGGTAGAGAGTGACTAGGAGGAGGAGTCAGAACAGTGTTGTATTGGGGATTCCTCTGTGTGAGGTACAGAAGTTACAGATGGCAATGAAGGGGTCTATTCTTGTCTAGGGGTGGATGCTGTTCTACCAACCTCCCTAGAACGATTTGAAAATCTAGTACCTCCCCGTCAAATGATTTTATATTTTGAATACTTTGTGAGTATGGAATAAAAACTTTGGTTTTATCATTGCCTACCAGTCTGCACTGTCTACCTCTATATGCCATCTAGGGACCTCTCCCACGGTGTGCGTCTCTCAGACCTGTTTACTCCTGTTTACTGGGCTCAGCTGAGAGTTGCAATTTGAGATAAGCAAAGTTTTCAGAAATTTGATTTGGCTGCTGTGACGAACTTCGACAAGAAATTTGATTCGTTACGAATTACTTCATAACGAATCCCATTCCATTCTATAGATATTCAACGCTGATTGCGGCATCTGAGAGTCATTCAGCTTATCAGTGGATTAATCAGGTGTTTAAATATATACACTCATCAATTTGATCGCGGAGAGGCAGTCATGCCCATCTTGATTGAAGAAAACGCGCCAATGCCTGGTGTGATGACGTGGTGACGTCACATGTCACTGCGGGCGAGAAAGTTTTCTTCAATTAAGATTGCCATGATGGCCTCTCTGCGTTCAAATGAATGGGATGAGTGTATATATTGATGGCCTCTCTGCGTTCAAATGAATGGGATGAGTGTATATATTTTTTTGTTTTAACACCTGATAAACCCCCTGATAAGCTGAATGTGAACGCGGCATCTAAGGGATGAGACGAGTATTTTTTTTTTACTGCCATTTCAGGAAAAATTGATTCGCTGCTATGAAGGTCTAGGAAATTTGGATTTGCGGCGAATCAAATTTTTCTTGAAATTCGTATCAAATTCCACAATGTTTACTTTGATTCGCTCAACGCTAGTTAATATCCTCCACGAGTGTGGATAGCAGTGACTGTAGTGAGAGACATCTGTCCCCAACTGAGAGCTACGATCCTCTGCTGATGGTTTCTTATTCATCAATTTCTTATTCACATTATTTGTAATTTTTTCTTCTTTCTTTCTTGATTTTGTGAACTTTTCCAAATAATCAAATATGTTGCACTGAGCAAAGTAAAATCATTTGAAAACAAAAATGACTAGCACATACAGTACAGACCAAAAGTTTGGACACACCTTCTCATTCAAAGAGTTTTCTGTATTTTCAAGACTATGAAAATTGTAGATTTACACTGAAGGCATCAAAACTATGAATTAACACATGTGGAATTATATACTTAACAAAAAAGTGTGAAACAACTGAAAATATGTCTTATATTCTAGGTTCTTCAAAGTAGCCACATTTTGCTTTGATTACTGCTTTGCACATTCTTGGTATTCTCTTGATGAGCTTCAAGAGGTAGTCACCTGAAATGGTATTCCAACAGTCTTGAAGGAGTTCTCAGAGATGCTTAGCACTTGTTGGCCCTTTTGCCTTCACTCTGCAGTCCAGCTCACCCCAAACCATCTCGATTGGGTTCAGGTCTGGTGACTGTGGAGGCCAGGTCATCTGGCATAGCACCCCATCACTCTCCTTCTTGGTCAAATAGCCCTTACACAGCCTGGAGGTGTGTTTGGGGTCATTGTCCTGTTGATAAATAAATGATGGTCCAACTAAACGCAAACCGGATGGAATAGCATGCCGCTGCAAGATGATGTGATAGCCATGCTGGTTCAGTATGCCTTCAATTTTGAATAAATCCCCAACAGTGTCACCAGCAAAGCACCCCCACACCATCACACCTCCTCCTCCATGCTTAACGGTGGGAACCAGGCATGTAGAGTCCATCTGTTCACCTTTTCTGCGTCGCACAAAGACACGGTGGTTGGAACCAAAGATCTCAAATTTGGACTCATCAGACCAAAGCACAGATTTCCACTGGTCTAATGACAATTCCTTGTGTTCTTTAGCCCAAACAAGTCTCTTCTGCTTGTTGCCTGTCCTTAGCAGTGGTTTCCTAGCAGCTATTTTACCATGAAGTCCTGCTGCACACAGTCTCCTCTTAACAGTTGTTGTAGAGATGTGTCTGCTGCTAGAACTCTGTGTGGCATTGACCTGGTCTCTAATTTGAGCTGCTGTTAACCTGCGATTTCTGAGGCTGGTGACTCAGATGAACTTATCCTCCGCAGCAGAGGTGACTCTTGGTCTTCCTTTCCTCGGGCGGTCCTCATGTGAGCCAGTTTCTTTTTAGCGCTTGATAGTTTTTGCGACTGCACTTGGGGACACTTTCAAAGTTTTCCCAATTTTTTCGGACTGACTGACTTTAATTTCTTAAAGTAATGATGGCCACTCGTTTTTCTTTACTTAGCTGCTTTTTTCTTGCCATAATACAAATTCTAGCAGTCTATTCAGTTGGACTATCAGCTGTGTATCCACCTGACTTCTGCCAAACACAACTCATGGTCCCAACCCCATTTATAAGGCAAGAAATCCCACTAATTAAACCTGACATGGCACACCTGTTAAGTGAAAACCATTTCAGGTGACTACCTCTTGAAGCTCATCAAGAGAATGCCAAGAGTGTGCAAAGCAGTAATCAAAGCAAAAGGTGGCTACTTTGAAGAACCTAGAATATAAGACATATTTTCAGTTGTTTCATACTTTTTTGTTAAGTATATAATTCCACATGTGTTAATTCATAGTTTTGATGCCTTCAGTGTGAATCTACAGTTTTCATAGTCATGAAAATACAGAAAACTCTTTGAATGAGAAGGTGTGTCCAAACTTTTGGTCTGTACTGTACATGGGCAGTATAGTAGGCATAAAAAAGTGTGATTTAAAGGGTTAAAAGACTTTGCATCACCGACAATTGCAACATACAGGAGGCAATTCCCATAATAATATTTACTTGAATTGGAGCCTGACCTAAACAGGTTCTGGGAATAAGAATTGGTATCAAAGTGGGAAGATGGACCATTTTAACTGATATGAATGAGTAACTGATGTTTTGATCAGATTAAATGACCTTCGGCCACTGATCACACACTGACAACATACAAAGGATGATGCCTTGCACCATATTCAATTTAGTCCAGTCTGACCCAAACAGGTTCTGGGCACAAAAGTGGCATCAAAGTGGGGAGACGGACCCTTTTAACTGATATGAATGTTGCTTTGAAAATATTAAATGGCTTTGGCCATTGATTTTACAAAGCCAACATACAGAGGATCATGACCTGCATCATATTCAGTTGAGGCATCAAAGTGGCCAAACATCCACTTTTTAAGGGTCCAATCACACGTCCACATGTAATATAGTAACATGGTTTATAAGGCCGAAAAAAGACATCTGTCCATCCAGTTCGGCCTGTTATCCTGCATGTTGATCCAGAGGAAGGAAAAAAAACCCTGTGAGGTAGAAGCCAATTCTCCCCACTTTAGGGGAAAAAATTCCTTCCCGACTCCAATCAGGCAATCAGAATAACTCCCTGGATCAACGACCCCTCTCTAGTAACTATAACATGTAATATTGTTACCCTCCAGAAATACATACAACTCTTGAACTCTTTTAGTGAACTTACCATCACCACCTCCTCAGGCAGAGAGTTCCATAGTCTCACTGCTCTTACTGTAAAGAATCTTCTATGTTTGCGTACAAACTTTTTTCCTCCAGACACAGAGGATGTCCCCTCGTCACAGTCCTGGGGATAAATAGATGATTGGAGAGATCTCTGTACTGACCCCTGATATAGTTATACATAGTTATTAGATCTCCCCTCAGTCGTCTTTTTCTAAAGTGAATAAGCCTAATTTTGATAATCTTTCTGAGTACTGTAGTTCACCCATTTCAGTTATTACTTTAGTTGCCCTCCTCTGAACCCTCTCCAGCTCTGCTATGTCTGCCTTGTTCACAGGAGCCCAGAACTGTACACAGTACTTCATGTGTGGTTTGACTACTGATTTGTAAAGTGGCAGGACTATGTTCTCATCATGGGCATCTATGCCCCTTTTGATGCAACCCATTATCTCATTGGCTTTGGCAGCGGCTGTCTGACACTGGTTTCTGCAGCTTAGTTTGCTGTTTACTAAAATTCCTAGGTCCTTTTCCATGTCAGTGTTACCCAATGTTTTACCATTTAGTATGTACTAGTGACTTGCATTATTCCTTCCTATGTGCATAACCTTACATTTGTCAGTGTTAAACCTCATCTGCTACTTCTCTGCCCAAGCCTCCAATCTATCCAGATCCATCTGTAGCAGTGTACTGTCCTCTTCTTTGTTAATTACTTTACACAGTTTAATGTCATCTACAAAAATTGATATTTTACTGTGCAAGCCTTCTACAAGATCATTGATAAATATATTGAAGAGAATAGGGATCAACACTGACCCATGTAGTACCCCACTAGTGACAGTGACCCAATCTGAGTATGTACCATTAATAACCACCCTCTGTTTTCTATCACTGAGCCAGTTACTTACCCACATACACATATTTTCTCCCAGGCCAAGCATTCTCATTTTATATACTAACCTTTTATGCGGTACAGTGTCATATACTTTGGAGAAGTCCAGATATACAACATCCATTGATTCGCCGCGGTCAAGTCTAGAACTTACCTCCTCATAGAAACTGATTAAATTAGTTTGACATGACCGATCCCTCATGAAGCCATGCTGATATGGAGTTATTTGCTTATTTTCATTGAGGTACTCCAAGATAGCATCTCTTAGAAAACCTTCAAACAGTTTACCCATGACAGATGTTAACCTTACCGGCCTATAGTTTCCGGGCTCTGTTTTTGGACCCTTTTTGAATATTGGCACCACATTTGCTATGCGCCAATCCTGTGGAACACTCCCTGTTAGTATAGAGTCCTTAAATATCAGAAATACTATATTGCGGAATAGAAGCGGCCCCATTCACTTCTATGAGAGGGGGCAGCGGCTCCATTTATCCAT
>ONZH01021164.1:0-19323 GCA_900303285.1 Rhinella marina | reverse complement strand
GAATATCCTTAAAAAAATAGTGAATCTTAGTTTGTGAGGTTGTCAGTGTTACTTTTAAATAAGTATTTGTGGCCTCATTCGCCATCCAAGCAGAGAAGCATGATTTTGCTGTCAGGTAGTCAGTGAATATCATTTAAAAAAATATATATCTCAGTTTGTGGGGTGGTTAGTTTCAAATAAGTATTTTAGGCCTCATTCGCCATCCAAGCAGAAAAGTGTGATATTGCTGTAAATGCCTATCTGCTTCGTCGTCCATCCTCTCGCAGGTCTGACCGGGGGGTCCCTCAGCGCTCACGTACCACTGCCATGGCTGCTGTGGGGGGTCGGGGGTTAGGAGCAATACCAGCTCCATCAGCAGCAACTTGAGTCTGGAGTCGCTGATGAGCAGCTTTCTTCACCCGCCAAGTGCGGAAAGCACTCACCAGCAGTGGCGGCAGCAGCAGCAGGGAGACAAGGAGCAGACCCTGAACCAGCAGGTGGTGGCCTACTTGGACAGCACCCTGCCACCCCACATTGAAGATCCGCTGGACTACTGGGCAGCCAAACTGGATTTGTGGCCACAACTGGCCAAGTTTGCACTGGAGAAGCTGTCCTGCCTGGCTAGTAGTGTGGCATCAGAGCGGGTGTTCAGTGCGGCGGAGGTCATAGTTACCCCAAGGAGAACTCGCCTGTCCTTCCAAAATGTGGAAAGACTCACCTTTGTCAAGATGAATCAGGCGTGGATCAGCCAGGATTTCCACCCACCAACGCCTGATGCATCAGATTAGATCAGCCATGATGCATCACCCAAACCTTGATAAATGAGACTGTATTCTTCAGGCTACCTGCCTCAGCCACTCTTATGATGCTGCCACCCGCCTGATGCCACACATCTACCAGTTGCTCCTTCTACCACCCAGCATCTTTACCAGTGACTTTACCACCAACCTCTCCACTCTGTCACTGACCCAATATGTAGCCTTCTGATGATGCTGCCACCTCAACAATCAGTTCTCCTCATGCTGCTACTGCTGTCACCTCCAGGTTATGTCACCATGCTACTCTGTGCCCTGATGCTGCTGCGTCCCAGCAAACTATGTAATTGTGCCACTCTGTGGCCTCATGCTACTGCATCCGCCGCCTCCACATGCTGTCTCCCAGCTGCTGCTACCTCCAAACTATGTAATTGTGCCACTCTGTGGCCTAATGCTGCTGCGTCCGCAGCCTCCACACGCTGTCTCCCAGCTGCCACCACCTCCAAACTATGTAATTGTGCCACTATGTGGCCTGATGCTGCTGCGTCCGCCACCTCCACACGCTGTCTCCCAGCTGCCGCTACCTCCAAACTATGTAATTGTGCCACTCTGTGGTCTGATGCTGCTGCGTCCTCCGCCTCCACACGCTGTCTCCCAGCTGCCGCAATGTCCAAACTATGTAATTGTGCCTCTCTGTGGCCTATTCATGCTGCGTCCGCGAGCTCCACATGCTGTCTCCCAGCTGCCGCTCTGTCCAAGCTATGTAATTGTGCTACTCTGTGGCCTGATACTGCTGCATCCCAGCTGCCGCCTCCACACGCTGTGTCCCAGCTGCCGCTACCTCCAAACTATGTAATTCTGCCACTCTGTGGCCTAATGCTGCTGCGTACGCCACCTCCAAACGCTGTCTCCCAGCTGCCGCTACCTCCAAACTATGTAATTGTGCCACTCTGTGGCCTTCTCATGCTGCGTCCGCCGCCTCCACACGTTGTGTCCCAGCTGCCGCTACATCCAAACTATGTAATTGTGCCACTCTGTGGCCTGATACTGCTGCGTCCCAGCTGCCGCCTCCACACGCTGTGTCCCAGCTGCCGCTACCTACAAATTATGTAATTGTGCCACTCTGTGGCCTGATACTGATGCGTCCCAGCTGCCGCCTCCACATGCCGTCTCCCAGCTGCCGCTACGTCCAAAGTATGTAATTGTGCCACTCTACGGTATGTTGCATTTAAATTTTTTTGACTGCTGCTGCCTCTCCCAGGGTATGTCACTGTGCCATTCTGTTTCTTTAAAATTAGTACCACTCCTGCTGCCTCTCCAACTCTGTTGCCTTGAAATGTATTCGACTGCTGCCTTTTGCAGCTGCTGTTACGGTGCCACTCTGTGGCCTCAAAATTGATTCAAATTTTTTGGACCTTCTGCTCGGCAGTATGTCAGTTGTAAATTTTGGTACGTTCTGTAGTCCCATTCCATTATTCATAGCTCAAGTATACAGGAAACAGAGCTAACTGTAGTTGATGATGATGTAGCCGATTGCACTTGGCAGCTGGGTGAAGCAAGGGCTTCATGGTCATTATTGTCATCTGCAGACAAAGATTCGACTGCTGCTAGCTCAAGTATACAGGAAACCCTGTTTGTTTTGAACACTCGAATTTTTAAAAGTAAACGATTCCGGCCGCCGGGACACTCAGCGATGAGCATGGGGGAGGCGAGAGGCAGGGGCTCCCACAGGTGGTAGCTCAGCTCCCTGCAGACCGCTAGCTCGATCTCAGGATGGAACGTCTCAGTGCACTCTGTTAACACTGCAATTTTGCCAACGTCAAGGCAAAGCTGTAGCCTGCACTGCACCTCCTATGCCTTACGTTCCCTGGTATAACCTGCCCTGATACCGATGAGAACATGTACTACAGTTGATCTTAACCAAAAGGCCGAGAATTCTTTTTTACAGTCTGCTCTTCAGGGTATGTCACCGTGCCACTCTCCGGCCTGATGCTGCTGCCGCCGCCGCTGCCGACTGATCTCGCTATCTCCCAGCTGCCGCTACGTCCAAACTATGTAATTGTGCCACTCTGAGGCCTACTCATGCTGCTTCCCAGCTGCCACCTACTCACAATGTCTCCCAGCTACCGCTACCTCCAAAGTATGTAATTGAGCCACTCTACGGTATGTTGCATTTAAATTTTTTTGACTGCTGCTGCCTCTCCCAGGGTATGTCACTGTGCCATTCTGTCTCTTTAAAATTAGTACCACTCCTGCTGCCTCTCCAACTCTGTTGCCTTGAAATGTATTCGACTGCTGCCTCTTGCAGCTGCTGTTACGGTGCCACTCGGTGGCCTCAAAATTGATTAAAATTTTTTGGACCTTCTGCTCGGCAGTATGTCAGTCGTAATTTTTTTGTACGTTCTGTAGTCCCATTCCATTATTCATAGCCCAAGTATACAGGAAACAGAGCTAACTGTAGTTGATGATGATGTAGCCGATTGCACTTGGGAGCAGAGTGAAGCAAGGGCTTCATGGTCATTATCGTCATCTGCAGACAAAGATTCGACTGCTGCTAGCTCCAGTATACAGGAAACCCTGTTTGTTTTGAACACTCGAAATTTTAAAAGTAAACGATTCCAGCCCCCGGCACACTCAGCGATGAGCATGGGAGAGGCGAGAGGCAGGGGCTCCCACAGGTAGTAGCTCAGCTCCTTGCATACCGCCAGCTCGATCTCAAGACGGAACTCCGAACTTTCTTGGCGTCTTGAGTCAATACTGACATTTTGTCACAGTCGAGGCAAAGCTGGAGCCTTCGCTGAACCTCCTCTGTTCCCGTCCGCTGGCATAACCAGCCCCTATACTGATAAGAACATATGCGACAGTTGATCTTAGCCAAAAGGAAGAGAATTTTTTAGTACGGTCTGCTCTTCAGGGTATGTCATCATGCCACTCTCCGGCCTGATGCTGCTGTCGCCGCCAACTGCACATGCCGTCTCCTAGCTGCCACTACCTCAAAATAAGGTAATTGTGCCACTCTGTTGCCCCCAAATTGTACTACTACTTCCATTGCTGCTGCCACTTCCAGGGTCTGTTATTCTGCCACTCTGTGGCCTACTCATGCTGCTGCCACTTCCAGGGTCTCTCTTTGTGCCACTCTTTGGCCTACTCATGCTGTTGCCACTTCCAGGGTCTGTCATAGTGCCCCTCTTTGGCCTGCATGCTGCTGCCACTTCCAGGGTCTTTGATTGTGCCAATCTGTGGCCTACTCATGCTGCTGCCACTTCAGGGTCTGTCATTGTGCCACTCTGTCGCCTGATGCTGCTGCCGCCGCCTCCACACGCTGTCTTCTAGCTGCCGCTAGGTCCAAATTATGTAATTGTGCCACTCTACGGTATGCTTCATTAAAATTTTTATGACTGCTGCTGCCTCTCCCAGGGTATGTCACTGTGTCCCTGTCTGGGGGGGCTCTGCTTGTATAAGGCTGTAATAGAACAGTTTATGTTGAAATGTATGTGGTCAGTGAATTCTTTATAGCTGACGCTAACATTGACCTGTAAGGCTGAGTTCAGACTTGAGTTGTTTGGTGAGTTTTGACCCCCTTAACTGCCCAAATACATAAAAGTGTGCAGCGATTCTAAGAAGCCTGTTATGTGCGTGTCAAACTGGCACACAGTATTCTTCCATTACCACAGTAGAACACAGAGTGTACTCAAGCGCAATGCTGGCATTCACTGTAATGATGATTTGTACGCTAATGCTACGCATTGTATGCTAATGCGTACGCATTTGTATGCTAATGCGTACGCATTTGTACGCTAATGCATACACATTGTGCGCAAATGCGTACAAATTCAGTTAATTAGCATACTTTTACAAGCGAAAGGAGTAAAAGAGGAGAAGTCGGGATTCTGACCTTTTTCTATTAACCAGACCCCTCCCCTCTTCCGAGCGGGGGGTGCCTGGTTTAGTCCCATTGACTAACATTGTGTTCGGTTGCTTGGCCAGAGCACCCGAGCATATGAGCATAAAAGTGCTCGCTCAACACTACTCCCTATGCGTTTTACTGCAAGGCACAGTGTTCTACACCACTATCCAGGCTCTCTGCAGCCCAGAAGTAGCCGTTTTTTAACACGATTCGCAACAAATTTATTCGGATCGAAGCAACTCTTTTCGGAAAATTCGGTGAACCAGCCGAATTGAATTTTTGAAAAATTCGCTCATCTCTAGTGCTCATCTTTGTGAGAGCAGTGCTCTTGTTAAAGTGAGTACCTCTCCAGCACATTACCAGGCTGCTATGAAGGGTTCAGCACAGGGTACAGTATATATATATATATATATATATATATATATATATATATATAGCCAGTTTCCAATAGGAGGGTAATTCAAGAAAAAACACAGCAGGTGGCTGAGAGTGCCGCTGTGCAGATAAAACTCTGACGTGGAGTCAGTGTTAAATCACTGCTGCAGCATCTTCATTTTCTATGTTGGATACGTTGCATCCTCAATAAAGTGATAGCCTATCCTAGCAACACCCCTCCATTTGTTAGATTGAAACAACCCTTTCCATAAAAAATTGGCTATATTAAAGGATATCACAACCTAATGTTAAACCAGTTGTACAAGAACATAGCTGCTGGCAAGCCATAATCATGTACCTCTGTTTGATGACCAGGGCTTACCACACGTACTGTGAATTCAACTCATGTCGTATTTAACGTGGCAGTGTGCTGCCCTAGTTCCAGAAATGCTTTACCAAGAGTTACCTTTAAATAAATAGTGATGTTCTCAAGATAAAGTGACATGTGAGAGATTTATCATATTGTCTAAAATAAAAAAAAATGTCTTTGTTGCCCATACGAACCAATCACAGCTTTTATTGTGAATTCTGCACTTTGAAAAATGAAAGCAGCGCTGTGATTGGTTCCTATGGGCAACAAAGACCGTTTTTATTTTACACAGTTTGCATTTTCTTACACATTGTCATTATTCTTTAAATAGAACAAAGGGCACATTTTAAAGTACATATAATCAGTACAGGGCAGGGGGCAATGGTGATTTTAGCAATTACTATTCAATATAATATTACAATCATATTTTCTTTATTCGTTTGTGTTATGTCTTATGGCCACTTTCCCACCCAACCTGTCTCTCCTGACAGCTCTGCATCTTACAATATAAGAAATAGAAAATATTTAAGGGGTCATTCAACTCATAATTCAAAAACAATCATCAGAAGTAATGTGTCTGCAATAAAAAAATGCCACTTACCTCTTCAGTGCAACATTCTATCCCAACTGCTTCCAGTCCCCAGAAGTGTGACGTCTAATCCATCATCAGTTCACCACTACAGCCATTAACTGGCCTCAGTGGTAGCGTTGAGCGAATTTCTCTAAAATTTGATTTGGCTGCTTTGCCGAATTTTACAAAAAAATTAGCTTTTTGACAAATTACACAAAACACATTTCTTTGTAAATAGTGGGTTCAATGACAGGGAACAGCAATTGCGACACTCTCTGTTATTGTACTTCTCAGATGCCTCTTCTATCACTGATCGCGGCACCTGACATTAATATTACAGTGTAACATAAAAAAAAAATCATACTTACCTCATCCATTTAATTGCAAAGAGCTGGCCGCCACCATCTTTATTGAAGATCCAGCGCAAAATCTCGTGCAGCCCGTGATGATGTCATACGTCACCGCGCATAGGATTTAGCAGATCTTCAATCAAGATGATGTCGGCCGGCCAATGAATGGTTGCCATAATGTATATGATGACAAAAGAGACGTCACCCTTCTGGTCCACAGGGGACCTAAAGCAGTGGAGACGGAACTGTTAATGATGGAACAGAGTTACGGTAAGTGGTTTTCTTTTTTATTATACACACATTCCAGCCATTTCATTTTCAGTTAGGGAATGGACAAAGTATTTTCCATTAATTGGCTTTGAAAATGTATCTGACGGCTGTTTGGATCATGAACTTGTACTGTATTTCTGCATGGCACTATGAAATAATTTACCAAGGCCAAGATCAGGCAGCTCATACACAATAGAGGATTTTCTTTCCTCTTATTTTTCTTAGCTTCATGAATCTCAATAAGAAGCTCCCTGGGGCAAAATTGTTAGAACTCTTCAACTGTCTAATGTTCCTCAGCTTGTGATTTCTAGTCATACTAGAAAAAAAAAAATGAGCCTGTACTGAGCTGAACACAGTTTTAATGTATATCACAGAATTAAGAAATACATAACAAAATGAATAAATTACTTAACTAATAACAAATGTTAATTAAGAAAAAAAAACTTATGCAAAAAAAATTGCCAAAAGTAATATACTATACATGTAAATTGGACCCATCCAGGGCCTGATTATCTGTGGTACTGGAGGAGCTCTATCATAATGAGCAAAATTGAAACTACTGTTATTATGGGCAGAGTGACCCCTATACAGAATATGCCTCTGTCATTTTCATCTAATGGCCAGGAGGTGATTTCTACGTGCAGTGAGGCTTCTCCTTCAGTTTATGGTCTGGCAAACTCTGCCTGCATACTAAAGGACAGTCCCAGGATTTGAAGAATGAGGGGAGCTACCTGTAAATCAGGAGAATGACCTTCAAAGAGAGACACTAACTGCTTCACTGTTGAGTAATCTAAAGGCTATATATACCTTTGGACTCAATTTTTTTGGGCTAAAATTCTTTTTTTTCAATTGGCCTTTATTAAAAATATTGAGCTGTTCTGTCACAAAAGGTTAACTAACAAAAGGTTAACTAACACTAAGGTCAGAGAGCAGAGATAAGGAGTCTGTCTGCTCCTGGTCTGACGGCAAAGACAGAAAGACCAGAGGGTGCTACTAGAGAATGTCAGCTCTTTACAGAAAAAAGGATTCCATATTTTTAATAAAGACCAATTTAAAAAATAATTTTTAGCTCAAAATGATTACAATGCAATAGTTATAAAACAATTACACCAAAGGTCTATATAGACTTTAAGGAAAGTCAAAAAGTAGGGGATGATGGTGTGTTGCATGAGAAGGCTGAAACCAAGTCTGAATGGGATGTAATATGCTATATGTGGAGGTGACGCGCTGTATATGGAGTCAGGGAGGTCATCCTATGATCTAACTATTTGCACGTATAGGGAGTGAAGACTCCTCCCTCAGTACTCCACCCACCTCTAGACCAGCGCTGAACACTGAGCAAGTAGCAAGCATGGCTAAAGAGCTGCGTCCCAACTATAACTGGAGTTAGCTGCACATCGTGAGGCGGTTCTTCGTCTTTAGGCGGCTAGTGCGTTTGCTGTGGCTGGTGCGGCTGGAGCGTCTGCTGTGGCTGGTGCGCTTGCGCAAAATATATGCGATTGCACAAAAATTTTCGACTTTTTACACTCACTTGCGCAAAATTTTGCGACTTTTTGCATGTGTACACCACTCACTCCAGTTTTGTAATATGGGTGGAAAAGTGAGTGTGGTTAGCTATGTTAATGAGTGTCACTCTAGATTTATCATTGAGACTTTTTTTAAAAGTCGCAAATAAGTCGCAATTTCACTCCAGGAGGAGGGTGGAGTAGGAAAACCGGAGTAACTACTCTAGACAGAAGTGTTAGGTATAAGGTCAAACCACATTTATCAAACAACCTGTGACATTTGATAAATGTGGCACAAAGTACTCCAACACAGACTGAAGCAAAACGGACTTCAAATTTTCTCCTAATGATAAATTTCCCCCATTGTATTTAGGACCAATTCAGTTTTGAAGTCATTTTGTGGGGCTTACATAGGAGAAACCACCTATAAATGACCCCATTTTAGAAACTAGATCACTCAAGTTATTCAAAACTGATTTTACAAACTTTGTTGACACGTTGCATGTTTCACAAGAATTAAAGGAATTTGGAGGCGAAATTTCAAAAATTCATTTTTTTTGCTGCTTTTACATTTTAATCCATTTTTTCCAGTAAGGCAGAAAAGGTTAACAGTAGAGATGAGCGAGCACTAAAATGCTCGGGTGCTCGTTATTCGAATCGAACTTTTCCCGATGCTCGGGTGCTCGTTTCGAATAACGAACCCCATTGAAGTCAATGGGAGACTCGAGCATTTTTTGCAGGGGACCGGGGCTCTGCCTAGGGAAGGCTGGGTAAAAACCTGGAAACCTCAGAAAATGATGGAAACACCACGGAAATGGACAGGAAACAGCAGGAGCAGCATGCATGGATGCCTCTGAGGCTGCCTAATCGTACCATTATGCCAAATTCTGGGCAACATCCTGGTGGTGACCCTCAAGGCAATTGTGCTGACCCAGACCAAGATGGGCAAGGCACATGTGCTGGCACATGTTAGGAAAGCACCCAACTAGGTGCAACGAAGGTCCATCACCGCCTGCAGGTGACACCACTGCTCATGCTGGCACTGCTGTGCTATCCCCCGCCCCACGATGCAGGCATAAGCCTGACACAGCATGGTGACAGCGTAGTGACACCAACAAGTGACCAAGTTAGATTGAGGTAGCAGGTGAACCACCCAAAAATGTAGCCTGACACAGCATGGCGGTGAACCCATAGTGACCAAGTTAGACTCAGGTGGCAGATGAAGCACCCAAAAATTTAGCCTGACACAGCATGGCAGTGACACCACCAATGCCTTGGTCAGACTGAGATTGCAGTCAAATGTCTGTAGGTGAGCCTCCCAAAATACAGCACAGGGGGTACAGTCCAGGTCAGGGGGCACACAGTGCATAATGGGAGGCACAGTACAGGGCAGGGGGCAAAATACAGCATAGGGGGTACAGTACAGTGCAGGGGCACACAGTACAGGCCGGGAGGGCACGCACAGTACAGTATATGGGGCACATGGCAGCATACGGGGCACAGTACAGGGCAAGGAGTACAGTACAGGATAGGAGCCACACACTGTGCAGCATGGGGGGCACAATTGTGGACTGTATTTTATATAATTGAGTGAAAAAAATTATTCTCTAGACTGCGGCAAGTGTATCGCACACCTCACAATTGTTCATTGGACTGTAATTTATATAATTGAGTGAAAAAAAATATTCTCTAGACTGCGGCTAGTGTATCGCACACCTCACAATTGTTCACTAGTCTGTAGTTTATATAATTGAGTGAAAAAATTATTTTCTAGACTGCGGCTAGTGTATCGCACACCTCACAATTGTTCACTGGACTGTAGTTTATATAATTGAGTGAAAAAATTATTCTGTAGACTGCAGCAAGTGTATCACACACCTCACAATTGTTCACTGGGCTGTAGTTTATATAATTGAGTGAAAAAATTATTCTCTAGACTGCGGCAAGTGTATCGCACACCTCACAATTGTTCACTGGACTGTAGTTTATACAATTGAGTGAAAAAAATTATTCTCTAGACTGTGGCTAGTGTATCACACACCTTACAATTGTTCACTGGACTGTATTTTATATAATTGAGTGAAAAAAATTATTCTCTAGACTGCGGCAAGTGTATCGCACACCTCACAATGGTTCACTGGACTGTAGTTTATATAATTGAGTGAAAAAAATTATTCTCTAGACTGCAGCAAGTGTATCGCACTCCTCACAATTGTTCACTGGACTGTAGTTTATATAATTGAGTGAAAAAAACTTATTTTATAGACTGCGGCAAGTGTATCGCACACCTCACAATTGTTCATTGGACTGTAATTTATATAATTGAGTGAAAAAAAATATTCTCTAGACTGCGGCTAGTGTATCGCACACCTCACAATTGTTCACTGGTCTGTAGTTTATATAATTGAGTGAAAAAATTATTCTCTAGACTGCGGCTAGTGTATCGCACACCTCACAATTGTTCACTGGACTGTAGTTTATATAATTGAGTGAAAAAATTATTCTGTAGACTGCGGCAAGTATCACACACCTCACAATTGTTCACTGGGCTGTAGTTTATATAATTGAGTGAAAAAATTATTCTCTAGACTGCGGCAAGTGTATCGCACACCTCACAATTGTTCACTGGACTGTATTTTATACAATTGAGTGAAAAAAACTTATTTTATAGACTGCGGCAAGTGTATTGCACACCTCACAATTGTTCTCTGGACTGTAGTTTATATAATTGAGTGAAAAAAATTATTCTCTAGACTGCGGCAAGTGTATCGCACTCCTCACAATTGTTCACTGGACTGTAGTTTATATAATTGAGTGAAAAAAATTATTCTCTAGACTGCTGCAAGTGTATCGCACACCTCAAAATTGTTCACTGGACTGTAGTTTATATAATTGAGTGAAAAAAATTATTCTCTAGACTGCGGCTAGTGTATCCCACACCTCACAATTGTTCACTGGACTGTGGTTTATATAATTGAGTGAAAAAATTATTCTCTAGACTGCGGCAAGTGTATCGCACACCTCACAATTGTTCACTGGACTGTAGTTTATATAATTGAGTGAAAAAAACTAATTTTATAGACTGTGGCAATTGTATTGCACACCTCACAATTGCTCACTGGACTGTAGTTTATATAATTGAGTGAAAAAAACTAATTTTATAGACTGTGGCAAGTGTATCCCACACCTCACAATTGTTCACTGGACTGTAGTTTATATAATTGAGTGAAAAAATTATTCTCTAGACTGCGACAAGTGTATCGCACACCTCACAATTGTTCACTAGACTGTAGTTTATATAATTGAGTGAAAAAAATTATTCTCTAGACTGCGGCAAGTGTATCGCACACCTCACAATTGTTCACTGGACTGTAGTTTATATAATTGAGTGAAAAAAACTTATTTTATAGACTGACGCTGCTGTACAGCACACCTCGCAATTGTTCACTGGACTGTAGTTTATATAACTGAGTGACAAAACGTATTCCCTAGACTGCACTACAGATCCCAGCAAGCCAAGGTACAGCAGCAGCAAAAATGAGTACTGAGAGGACTTTGGGCAATTTCATTGGGGTCAGTGTGGACCATGTGCTGTCCCCTTTCTGCCACCAGTGCACAGTGTGCAGCCAAGATGGCGGTAGCTGCACTACAAGTCCCAGCCAGCAGCCGAGAGGAGGACAAAAAAAAAATGTCGCTGTAGCCCTTAGAAGGAGCGTTGGGTTCTTTGTGTATGATTCCTGCCTAACCAGATTCTAATTTCATCCCCTAACAGTGTGCAGCCAAGATGGCGGTCGCTGCACTACAAGTCCCAGCCAGCAGCCAGGGGGAGACCAAAAAAAAACGTGCTTGTAGCCCTTAGAAGGGCTGTTGGGTTCTTTGTGGGTGATTCCTGCCTAACCAACAACTAAATTCAGGCCCTAACACTCTCTCTGACAGACAGCAGCTCTATCCCTAATCTCATGCAGACGGCGTATGACGCGAGCAGCGCGGGACCAGATTCTTATATTCCCAGGTCATCTGATCTGGCCAGCCAATCCCTGCTATCGACTTGTAGGGGGCCCACGTGATGCTAGGAGGTACCAAAGACTCTCCTGCATGTTGACTGGCCTAAAAAAATGCGGCTAACATGCAGGAAGAGGAAGTTGCCATTTCCTCGAGGATCGCGTTATGCTCGTCCGAGTGGCGAGCATATGCAAATACCCTAATGCTCGAACGAGCACCAAGCTCGGACGAGCATGTTCGCTCATCTTTAGTTAACAGCAAAACCTCAATATTTATTACCCTGATTCTGCAGTTCACATAAACACCCCATAACATAGTAACATAGTTTATAAGGCCGAAAAAAGACATCTGTCCATCCAGTTTGGCCTGTTATCTTGCAAGTTGATCCAGAGGAAGACAAAAAACCTCTGTGAGGTAGAAGCCAATTTTCCCCACTTTATGAGCACACGACAGGGCTCAGAAGGAAAGGAGGGCAGATTTTGATTAAATGGTTTTTGGATACCATATGACATTTGAAGGCCCACTTAGGTACCTCTACAGTAGAAACCCCTAAAAAGTGACCCCGTTTTGGAAACTAAAACCCTCAAGGAATTTATTGAGGGGTGTACTGACCACATTGACCCCATAGACGTTTCATATAATTTGGAAACACTTGGCTGTGAAAATGAAAATTTTCATTTCTTCCAATAAAAACTATGTGATCAATTTTTATTCAGCTTTTGAGGAAGCAGGATAAAGGAAAGTTAGCAACTCTGCCATTGCTTTTTGGGTTTTATTATTTCGTCGAAAACTGGAAAAATGACATGTTACCTTTATTCTGCTAGTCAGGATGATTATAGGGATACCAATTATATATAGTTGTACATTGTTTTTACGCTTTGCCACTTTTACACAAATCATTTTTGAAAAAAAAATAATCCTGTTGAGTCGCAATATTTTTTTTTTCTGACAATCGTCGTGGGTTTTTTAAAGGCATTTTATGGCATAATGATCAGCTGATATTTTTATACAGCTGATCATTGCAGATTCGGTGATACCTAATATGTCTACTTTTTTATTTCTTTTTTTGCAATCTTACACAATAAAAGCTTTTTTGAAGAAAAAAATGCAGTTTTTGTGTTGCCATTTTCTGAGAGATATTTTCAAAATTTTTCTGCCATTAAATGAGCCCAAAAATGTTCAATAGCACAGATATAAAAATGGCATTACTGCAGTATTTCTTTTTCTGTAACTTCTCATTATCTTGCAGCCATATGCAACACATTTAATAACATGAGTATAAAAATGGTGTTGTTGCAGTATTGTTTTTGCTGTACCTACCCAATAATTTGCAGCAATATTCAATGTGTCTAATAACACCGGTATAATTATCACATTATTGCTGTAGAATTCATTTGCTGTGACTACTAGAGATGAGCGAGCATGCTTGGTGCTCGTTCGAGCATTACGGTACTCGTAAGTGCTCGATGCTCGGACGAGCATCTCGCCATGCTCGAGGAAATGGTATCTCCCGCATTTTGAATTTTTGGCGCCTATAAACTCAGCCAATCACAAGCCAGGAGACTCTGCGGTACACCCAGCATCACGTGGGGCCCTTACATGTCGATAGCAGGGGTTGGCTGGCCTGATCAGGTGACCCTGGAATATACTAGTGACTGCCCGCGGTGCTCGGCTCAGATGCTGTCTGGATGTCATTAGGGACAGATCTGCTGCGTTTCAGGGAGAGTGTTAGGGCCTGGATTTAGTTCTCTGTTAGGCAGGAGTGATATCAAAAGAACCCAACAGCCCTTCTAAGGGCTGCAAGACACTTTTTTTTGTCTCCTGGCTGGGCTGGCTGGCACTAGTAGTGCAGCTATCGCCATAATCAAATACTGTCTTTTGCTTTCACTGATACAGCTACATTAGAAAAATCTCTGTGTGACATTTGTCTGGGTTGCAGTCAAAATAGCCACAGTCAGCAGGGGCTGAGTTTGCTCTATGATATTTTCTGCACGTCACGTTAAAAAAAATATATATATAAAAAAAAATATAAAAAAAGATAGTTTTTTTGTTGTTTTATCTCAGTGATACAAATCCATTTCATACAGCTGTGTGGAACCATTCTGTGTGTCACAGTTCAGCTGTCCAGTCACCACAAACCACAATCCGTATTTTCTGTGCAGGTGACCTATACTGTATGTCACGTAATTAAAAAAGGTCTTTTGCTCTCACTGATACACCTACATTAGAAAAATCTGAGTGCGACATTTTTCTGGGTTGCAGTCAAAATAGCCACAGTCAGCAGGGGCTGAGTTTGCTCTCTGATATTTTCTGCACGTCACGTTAAAAAAATATATATATAAAAAAAAAAATTAAAAAATTGTTTTTTTGTTGTTTTATCTCAGTGATACAAATCCATTTCATACAGCTGTGTGGAACCATTCTGTGTGTCACAGTTCAGCTGTCCAGTCACCACAAACCACAATCCGTATTTTCTGTCCAGGTGACACATTCTGTACGTCACGTAATTAAAAAAGGTCTTTTGCTCTCACTGATACAGCTACATTCCAAAATTCTCTGTGCGACATTTGTCTGGGTTGCAATTAAGCAGACCATGTCTGCCTAATCTAATAGTTTCAGTGTAATTGCTCCATACTGCACGGTATGTAATAACATACGTAATTTAGCTCTAACTTATCTACCTATATACAAAGCACAATCCGTATTTTCTGTCCAGGTGACACATTCTGTACGTCACGTAGTTAAAAAAGGTCTTTTGCTCTCACTGATACAGCTACATTACAAAAATCTCTGTGCGACATTTGTCTGGGTTGCAATTAAGCAGACCAAGTCTGCCTAATCTAATAGTTTAAGTGTAATTGCTCCATACTGCACGGTACGTAATAACATACGTAATTTAGCTCTAACTTATCCACCTATATACAAAGCACAATCCGTATTTTCTGTCCAGGTGACACATTCTGTACGTCACTTAATTAAAAAAGGTCTTTTGCTGTCACTGATACAGCTACATTACAAAAATCTCTGTGCGACATTTATCTGGGTTGCACTTAAGCAGACCAAGTCTGCCTAATCTAATAGTTTCAGTGTAATTGCTCCATACTGCACGGTACGTAATAACATACGTAATTTTGCTCTAACTTATCCACCTATATACAAAGCACAATCCGTATTTTCTGTCCAGGTGACACATTCTGTACGTCACGTAATTGAAAAAGGTCTGTTGCTCTCACTTATACAGCTACATTACAAAAATCTCTGTGCGACATTTGTCTGGGTTGCACTTAAGCAGACCAAGTCTGCCTAATCTAATAGTTTCAGTGTAATTGCTCCATACTGCATGGTACGTAGTAACATACGTAATTTTGCTCTAACTTATCCACCTATATATTAACTTGTTCAGATTGAACAAGTTTGTGGGTTTCAGTACAGCAGGCCCATTTTTTTTGTACATATAATGCACTTATATACAGAAAATGTTGAACCCCAGGGCTAAGTGTCGAGGGCGTGGGCGTGGGCATTCAATTACTGCAGGGGGCAGAGGCCGTGGTCCTGGGCAGGGTGAGACAGTACCTGCTGATGAGGGAGCAGGGGAACGCCGCAGAGCTACACTCCCTAGCTTCATGTCTCAACTTACAGGGACACGTGGTAGAGGACTGTTGAAACCACAACAGTGCGAACAGCTGATGTCGTGGATTGCGGACAATGCTTCAAGTAATTTGTCCACCAGTCAGTCTTCCACGCAGTCCACCCACGTTACCCAAGGGATCACTCCTCTGGCTCCTCCACCTCAACCTCCTTCCCCCCAGTCTGCCCCCTCCCAGGAAAATTTGGAATGCGATCCGGCATACTCTGAGGAACTGTTTTCTGGACCCTTCCCAGAGTCACAAACCACTTCTGAGGTTGCTGCTAACCTCTTTCCCGATGCCCAAGTTTTCCAACTGTCGCAGTCTGTGGGTGATGATGATGATGACAATGTTGACCTAGAGGAAGAAGTGTGTAAAGAGGTGTCAGACGATGAGGAGACACGGTTGTCAGACAGTGGTGAAGTTGTTGTCAGGGCAGGAAGTCCGAGGGGGGAGCAGACTGAGGAATCGGAGGATGACGAGCTGACTGACCCAAGCTGGGTTGATAAGCCGAGTTAAGACAGTGCTTCTGAGGCGGAGGCGAGTGCTGCACCAGAACAGGTTGGAAGAGGCAGTGGTGTGGCCAGAGGGAGAAGCAGGTCCAGAGCTGGTGCATCAGCAGCAACTCTTTCACGTAGTGAAGCTCCCATGGCGAGGCCTAGATGTTCGCAAGTCTGGAGGTTCTTTAAAGAAAGTGAGGATGACCGACGGACTGTGGTGTGCAATCGGTGCCACACCAGGATAAGCAGGGGTGCCACCACTACTAGCCTAACCACCACCAGCATGCGCAGGCATATGAGTGCTAAACACCCCACTCAATGGAACCAAGGCCGTTCACCTCCTGCGGGTCATACCACTGCTCCTTCCCCTGTGTCACTCGCTGCCTCTGCTAGTCAACCCCCTGCCCAGGACCCCGGCTCAAGCGCCTCCCGCCGGAAAACCACACCTTCGCCTCCACGATCCTCCACCAATGTGTCCCAGCGCAGCGTTCAGCTGTCTTTACAGCAGACGCTGGAGCGCAAGAGGAAATACAGTTCCACCCACCCACATGCCCAAGCCCTCAACGTCCACATCTCCAAATTGCTGAGCTTGGAGATGCTGCCCTATAGGCTGGTAGAGACCGAGGTCTTTCGCAATCTCATGGCGGTGGCTTCCCCTCGGTATTCGGTCCCCAGCCACCACTATTTTTTCCCATGTGCCATCCCAGCCCTACACCAGCACGTGTCAAAGAACATCATCCGTGCCCTGACCAACGCTGTTTCTGAGAAGGTCCACCTAACCACGGACAAGTGGACAAGTGCTGCCGGGCAGGGGCACTATATATCACTGAAGGCACATTAGGTTAACTTGGTGGAGGCTGGGACCGAGACTGACCCTGGGGCCGCTCATGTACTGCCCACACCGAGGATTGCGGGGCCTACCTCGGTCACAGTCTCTCAGATGTACTATGCCTCCTCCTCCGACCCCTCCTCCTCCACCTCCTCCTCCGAATTACCATCTGTGTGCACGGCGCCTTCAGTCGGTAGCTCTAGGCGCAGCAGCAGTGCCGGGGGTAAGCACCAGCAGGCGGTGCTCAAACTGCTGAGCTTAGGTGACAAAAGGCACACCGCCGAAGAGCTGTTACAGGGCATCACGGCACAGACCGATCTGTGGCTGGCACCGCTTAACCTCAAGCCAGGCATGGTTGTGTGTGACAACGGGCGTAACCTGGTGGCGGCTCTGCAACTCGGCAGACTGACACATGTGCCATGCCTGGCCCACGTGTTCAATCTTATAGTTCAGCGGTTCCTCAAGACATACCCCAATCTGTCTGATTTGCTCACCAAGGTGCGCTGCATCTGTGCGCATTTCCGCAAGTCGACCACAGATGCTGCCACTCTCAGGGCAGCGCAGCGCCGCCTACAACTGCCCGCTCACCGACTGTTGTGCGACGTGCCCACAAGATGGAATTCGACATTAAACATGTTATACAGAGTTTACCAGCAGCGCAGAGCGATTGTAGACTGCCAGATGTCAACTTCCACCAGAACTGGTAGTCAGGTCAGTCAGATTCCTCAAGTCTACAATGAGGAGTGGACGTGGATGTCTGATATCTGCCAGGTGTTGACCAACTTTGAGGAGTCAACACAGATGGTCAGCGGCGATGCTGCCATTATCAGCCTTTGCGCTTGTCACAAGATACGGTGGAGGAAGATACGTCACTTGATAGCCAGAGCACCCTCCGGTCTGTTTCTCAGCGCGTATCGGAGGAGGGGGATGAGGAGGAAGAGGAGGAGAATGTCGGCGAGACAGAAGAGGGTACCAATGCTCAGTCCTTCTTAACTCTTGAGCGTGTATGGGCTGAAGAGGAGGAAGAAATGGAGAGTCAGGCCAGTGAGGAGAGGAAATTCTTGCGTGTTGGGACTCTGGCACACGTGGCAGATTTCATGTTAGGCTGCCTATCCCGTGACCCCTCACGTTAGAAGCATTTTTTTCAAACACCGATTACTGGGTGTTCACTCTCCTGGACCCACGGTACAAGCAGAACCTTTCCACTCTCATCCCTGTAGAGGAAAGGAGTATGAGAGTGAATCAATATCAACAGGCCCTGGTGCACAAGCTGAAACAATCCTTCCCATCTGACGCCGCTAGCAGTAGAGGGCGTGGTTCTGTGGGCCAAGTAGCGGGGGAGAGGAGGTGAACAGGTAGCTTGTCCAGCACTAGCAGGGGAACGCTCTCCAATGCCTTTGCCAGTTTTATGTCACCCCAGCAAGACACTGTCACCTGTCCCCAGTCTAGGCAGAGTAGGGGGGAGCTGTACAGAAAGATGGTGAGGGAGTACCTAGCTGACCATACCAACGTCCTGTGTGATCACTCTGCTCCATACAACTACTGGATTTCAAAGCTGGACACGTGGCCTGAACTGGTACTGTACGCCTTGGAGGTGCTGGCCTGCCCTGCCGCTAGCGTGTTGTCAGAGCGGGTATTCAGTGCAGCTGGTAGAGTCATCACCGATAAGCGTACACGCCTGTCAACTGACAGCGCTGACAGGCTGACGCTTATTAAAATATACAAAGCCTGGATTTCACCGGAATTCAAATCTCCTCCGGGGGAAAGCAGCTAAAGATTTACATTACTTATGTATCCGATTCCTCTTCTCTACTCCTCCTACTCCTCCTCCTCCTTGTTGTCTTTGCCTAACGCTGACCCAAAAATAGCAATTTTTTAGAGGTCCAACTAACACTCTTTTACCACAATTTTTCCAGAGGGCCACCTACAGGCCCTCTCTCTAAACAATTTTTCCAGAGGTCCACCTACAGGCCCTCTCTCCAAACAATTTTTCCGGAGGTCCACCTACAGGCCCTCTCTCTAAACAATTTTTCCGGAGGTCCACCTACAGGCCCTCTCTCTAAACAATTTTTCCGGAGGTCCACATACAGGCCCTCTCTCTAAACAATTTTTCCAGAGGTCCACCTACAGGCCCTCTCTCTAAACAATTTTTCCGGAGGGCCCCCTACAGGCCCTCTCTCCAAACAATTTTTCCAGAGGTCCACCTACAGGCCCTCTCTCTAAACAATTTTTCCGGAGGGCCACCTACAGGCCCTCTCTCCAAACAATTTTCCGCAAAATGTAG
>ONZH01021163.1:0-30901 GCA_900303285.1 Rhinella marina | reverse complement strand
GTACGGAGACAAATCTCCATACAGCATTAAGATGAAGTTTGGAGCGAAGCACATTCGGATCTTGGATCCAAAGCTTGCTTAGCTCATCCCTAGCTATAATATTAATAAAATATATTATCGTCAGAATAGGTCATCAATGTCAGATCAGCATGTGACTCCCAGCACCCTCACCGATTAGGTGTTGAAGAGATAGCGGAGCTTATGCGAGGACTGCTTCCAAGGCCCAGCCATGGAATGTGCATATTGTGGTGAGCCCCTCCCCCACCATGATCATGCAGGGGCATGTGCACTTGTCACCTGGTACAGCAGCCAGTCTTTCTACTGCTCACTTCCTAGCAATGGAGTGAGTGCACACCATGTGGGCTTTCCTGAGATATCTGATCCAGTCCTTATATACAGGCTACCTCCTCCTGATATCAGCAATGACTTTAAAGAGGGGATGCTGGATTCTCCTCCTTTGATTTCTCTATTTGTTATGTAAAAGCACCATCTAGTTTCCAGAGCTCACCACTACAGTCAATACGTTATAATGAGCAGAGCAGACACATCCTACCTCTGGTAAACGGCCATACCCATCAGATTCTAGACGGCTATTGGCTATTTTAAAGTGGCTGTGCTTCCTCACCACCATAAATGCCCTATATTTCTGCTGTTCTAATTGAATCCAGTTTTGCTATGCTTCTGTCTGTGTTCTTGACCAGCTGTGGCGTACAAATCATGGTTAACCCTTTCTGTTCTGTGCTTTGTGTCCATGCAACCCTGCCAACCTCTGTTGCATGCATCTCCACGTCAACACTTGCTAATGGGGACTACTCTCAAAGAGCGACCTAGGGATTCACTGTGGAAAATCCACCCCTCTTTGCAGTGCATAAAGGTGAATAATACACAATCCCTTAGGCTCCACTCCCCGTTTTAGTCCACAGTCTAATCTGTAGCAACTGAGAGGATCTACTACTGTGCTAAACCTTGTATCATCTGTAGATCTTTCAGCAGGAAGCACACCATTGTTTATGGATTACCGGAATGCTTTGCTTCACTTACCTTTAGAGGTCAAAAGCTAACTGTTCCACTACCATGGCTTGAACACTTACTGCACTTTTCACAATGGATATCAGAATACCTATTGATGGATTAGGAAAAACAATATCCAAGAGATGCAAGAATTGTCAGCAGCATAAAATGTACATGTCCAAGCTGTTCGAAGGACATTTTATGCCATGGATGATCCTGCTCTCTCCATATTTTGAGATCCAGGCATATAGATGAATTTCTATATCCCTGGTATGATATCTGAGAATCACGTGGTGGTTATATTTGTAGTAAATTGCTCATCCCATTAAGTTGGGAAGTGGAATATTTAGGAGCCTGAAAAATACCAAATAACCTTCCCATTTTGGATGCTACTTCCTCAACTTGGATGGCACAAAATTGTTAGTTGACCATGAGATCCCTATGTTCATGTTTTGTGGCTGTTACAGTAGCTTGATTCAGCAAAACAATGTATATGTGTCTGCCAAAAGTAGAGCATTATGGCTGTTTTTTTCCAGACCTTCATTGCCAAGTAGTGATTGTTGAGTTTATGTAATGGGATTTGCAAGAATTGTCCAGGAAATTACTAATCTGTTGTCAAGTTAAATATTATGAAATCATCACCAATGACTAAGGATATTACAAGCAAGTGCTAGTCTCAATGTTTTCATATATACCACAAGAACAAAGTATCATGGATTCTGTTCAATACTCAGTACTTGCATAAAGGTTCCAAAAAGTTTTTGGCCTGCTTACATAAAATCCGAACTTAGATATTGTGAATAATTTACCTGTCCACCGAGCAGGAATAAGTTTTGAGGTACATTTGGGATCCCTGGTTTACCAGCCAAAACATACACAGACACCAATATCCAGTACATTAAAACACATGTAAGAAGACTTTGAGGACAGAGGCATTTCTAGGCTCAAGTGCAAAGTACTATGTGCCAAAAATGTCACATGAAGCTGCTAATACTACTTTCCTCTGCTGTCCTCTATGGCAGAAGACACTGGACATTTCATGCATATAAACAGCTGACTGCAACATCTGTATGTGAAAGTTATGATCTGAATGTATGTCATTCAAATGTTAAGGGCGTGCCTTCTTGTTTCTAGTCCTTTCTTGCTGCCCTGTGGGTTATACCTCATTGACTTGAAAATCCAGCCATGTACTAAATATCTCCTGACCTTTCAGTTTGGAGTTACAGTTTGCATGACCTTCACTCCTCTATCTACTGAATAACTACCTGATCTGTATATAATTGTGTCACAAATTACTGACAGCCTAATTCAATGGGTCCTTGTTGTTGATGCAGTACATCACTTACATCTTCTGGTTATGGTTTCCACCAGAGCACAGAGCTTCTATAGGTTAATATCAAGCTTTTTTTCTTGATTACTGTAACCTATTACTCATTGGTCTTCATTGGTCTTCCCCTTTCAAAACTTTTCCCTCTCCATTGCAGCAGCCAAGCTCATCTTTCTGTTCAACCTCTACCCTATACCAGTCACTGCACTGGTTGTCCATGTAGTATATAAGAATATAACTTAAAGGCATCACTCTCATCTACAAACCTCTCCACAGTGCTTCACTGCCACATATCTCCTCCCTCATCTCTGTCTACCATCTTACCCATGCTTTCCATTCTGCTGTAATCTGAACCTGTTCCAGTATCTAGAACATTTCTCAAATTGCATTAATTCTTATAGATTGTAAGCTCATGCAAGCAGGGCCTTCACTACTACCTTCACTCCTATTGCTTGGATTGTTGATTAACTTTATTACTCTGTAATGTACGATTTTGTCTATACACGTATGTATCTTCTGAATTCTAAAGCCCCAAGGAAAATGTTGGTACCATGTAACTTATTATTATTATTATGATCATTAAATGACAGACATCATATAGTACATGACAGTGTCTTTCTAACAAACTTAGAACCTGCCCTGTACCTCAAATTTATCTAGAGATCTACCCATTCATTGCTCTGCTAGATTTATTTCAAGCTGGCAGCTCAGGGGGCATACACTTTCTCAGGGGCATGTCCTTTCTACTGTAGCTGGTGGCAGTTGAAGGATGGAACTGTGCATGTATGTCAACCTCAGTGAGCTGGATAGAGAATTTAGAAAAAGAGCAAACAGTCGGTGGCACTATGCAGACACATTTCAGTGAATAAATCCGTGGCCATAATACATTTTTAATTGCATGCAATTACAAAATTATGCAGATCTAGGAGCTAGTTTGAATGTAGAATATGTTTCCTGGGACAACCCCTCTAATGACCAGCAGCCATATTATTTATTATTGAAGGCTAAGGTAATATTTTATGTGGGAGAAAAGGTTTCATTTTTTTGGGGGGATGGTAGTGACTGGAGCTTGCTGCATTGACGGATCATAAAGTGAGGTAGTCTGAAATCCCCCTCTTGTCTCATTACAGGCTCAGGCTTCTGCTCTGTACCTCCCCTGTCTTTGTAGTACAGTTGTGCTTGTTCACATTGTTGTTGTGGAGAACTCAAGTCCAGCAGGTAGTCATTGCACGGAGTATAGATTTCCCTTACAGCAGAGAAATGAAGAACATTTTCTCATT
Organism: Rhinella marina; assembly: GCA_900303285.1. Classification (NCBI taxonomy): domain Eukaryota; kingdom Metazoa; phylum Chordata; class Amphibia; order Anura; family Bufonidae; genus Rhinella; species Rhinella marina. The sequence goes on along the minus strand of ONZH01021163.1, from coordinate 27,283 downwards.
TGCTGGTCCCTTACTAATCCATAACTGCATCATTGAGATGTGCAGCAATTCAAATAAATGATAGCCATATTGAACAGAACAATTTTCTCATTGTTGCAGATACTGTGCAGTGTATGGCTATTAATGACCTGCGTTTCAAAGAAATATATCAGACAACTGGCCAAATTGCAGATAAAATGTCCTGTGTGTGAGCAGCTTTATTTAGTGTACAAGCACATTTTTCCAATTATGCTATATCCATTACAAATGCTCTATATAAGTAGTCTGCCACCTGTAATTCTCGAGCATTTATAAAGCTACAGTCCTCAGCTTCTTTAGACAGCTACAGGCTACTTCTGTAGAGCTATTCACGCGTAAGTGTTCGGTCAGTGCTTCCCATCAGTGATTTGTGAGCCAAAACCAGGTACAGCTCTAAACACAGAACAATCCTGGTTTTGGCTCACAATCACTGATGAAAATCACTGACCAAAACACTGATGTGTGAATGAGGCTTTAGTCCACTTTCACACAGTCAGTGTTTGGTTTTTCATCAGTGATTTTCAGCCAAAACCAGGAATGAACTCTCTCTATAGGGTAAAATGGAAAGATTTAGACTCACACCTGTTTTTGCTCACATTCCCTGATGGAAATCAGTGTCATAGTCAAAGAGTGTCATAGGGGAGATTTATCAAGACAGACGCTTTCTGCACCAGCCTTAATATCCCCTGCAGAGGATGCACCACATTGATGACGAGGTGCAGGCTGATAAATTAGGCCTATCCTCCAGCAGTCCGTACGTCTAAATAGAAATCTATGACAGCTCTAAGCTGCACCAGAAAACTGGTTTAAATGAAGATAAATGTTGTCGCCGCTGTTGAAGATTCCCCTTTCCTGCTCTTGCCATGCGTCCTTTTGGAAAAGTGGCTAGGGTGGCGTAAAAAAGGCACTTGCAAATTGGTTTTTTTCTTTCAAAAAGTTTCATAGTCACAGAAGGGAGACCACTGCTATAGATTCATGCAAGTATAAAACACTATGATCCTTAGGATCTTGTACAATATGGCCATTCAATGTGCTGAAAGATCTTCATCTTCTTTATACTTTTCTCCCATTTTCTTTACCTACTAAAGTCCAAATAAATTTGACCTGAATTGAAAATGCTCCACTTGCCCTGAAAAGATTTGTATGAAACCTTTGGACTGTATGCAACTTATTTCAAGCTCTTTAATGCCAAACAAGCATTAAAATGACAACGACAAATAGGGCTATGGGTAAAAGCATACATGCTGGCACTGTAGTAACAAATAGCCTCTTTAAAAACAGTCTGCACTGTAAGTTTTTTTTACGTTTTCTTTAAAGGGACCAAAAAATTTTACTTTTTGGCAGAAAATTCCTGCCAGTGTATAGGCACGCGTACTGGGGTCATGTGATCCTCCTCCTTTCCTCTCTTTTGGTCTGAAAAATGGCTATTATCATTTTGAGAAATTTGTCCAAATCAAAATGCCAAAAATTATCATTTGGATTTGACCCACAGTTTTAGAAACTTCGTAATGAACTTGATTTGTTTAGAATTGATTACTCAGCACTATTTATTCTAAATAAATAGTTTGTTATTATCATTACTGAAACAAAATGTCTATTGGGACCTGTCAAGTGTCCGATAGGTGGTTGGATGTCAGATTAAACAAATTTTACTGTAAAAAAAGACTTATGTCTGTAAAGACATAAGAACAGGATTAATATTCATCTGACGGCAATAGTGCTAATGAATTAAGAAATTCAGGCCTTGGAGATTGAAGATCACTGGATATTGTAAAACTAGGTTCAATAACTGTAGTCTTGAAATATTAATAATCTGGACATTGTAGATGTAAGGACTTTGCTTCATACCTGGAAATATTGGCAAGCTTTGGAGCACTGTAATGGTGATTACGTCTGCCAACAAATTATTAGCACATGTCTTACAAAAAACTTTAATATGCTATCCTTTGAAGAAGCAGATTGTTTCTTTGGAGTGAGGAAATAATATAATTGTTAGCATCACGGCTACAGGCCGCAGGTATCTGACTTACCTAAGTGTTCCATTTCCACATGCTAAAATGAATTTGGATCAACAATGTTCATTGTCTTTGGTGTCAGGGTGTACTTCAAGTCAATCTGTAACATTTCATTTTGATTCTTTCCTGAGAAGGTCACATTATGAAACATTTGCTATGAATCACATCATAAACCAGGTTGATAAGATTGATAGAGGGTACTGAAGCACAACATATTGTATATTAAACATCTGTTCCATTCTGCACAATATAAGTACCTTCAAGGCCTCTCGCTTCACAAATACTCCAAATGCAATTTTACATACATTAAAAATACCATGTTTTTATTTTGCAGAAAAATCAATCTGCTCCTGTAAAGTATGTACATTGTGAGCAAAATAGAACAGGTACAGTATTTTGGAGATTCAGTCTGTACAACACTGCCATAAAAATAACCTGAAAAATGGAGCATCTGCATTTTACAAGGCCAATCCAATACAGTCATCAGTTTTAGGACATTTGCATGTCATGAAGTTTGGTCCCCTGCTTGGAACGCCGCTAACAAAGAGCAGTTCTTGCTCTGGTGGATCCTGCCCATTCATGAAATACATGGTGGACAAGTATATGAGGCTGAATTCACATGTCAGTTATTTCCGATCGGATATTGTAAGCCAAAACCAGGTGCAGGTCAAAAATGCAGAATACGTGCAAATGAAATGACTACTGGTTTTGGCTGACAATAACTGACCAAATGGAAATAACTGACCAAATAACTGAGTTGTATACTCTGCCTAAGGCTACAGTTCTCTTGCAGTGGCCTCTTAAAGGGAAATCTAAGTCCCTCTAGTGAAGTGATCAATGTGGGCTTCTAAATTCAGACCTCTGAAGATCAGCTGCTAGCATGTAATAGACTATGATGACGCGCATGAGGGTGTATTTTTACTATAATATGACATAGCAGACTTCTGATAACAGCAGCAAATGCTGTAGTTGTGCATTGTATATACTGTAGATTGCACCTTTGTAAACCCTGACTGTGGCACATTCATGAGTCACTGATTGATTGACAGCCTTCTGTGCACTGCCAATCCCCCTAAAATACAAAAAAAGATGAATAGTAAACTTGGATGTCCCTGTTTTTCCTCAGTTTTTAACTCGTAGAGGACCTCTGGCGTACATGCACGGTGCTGGAAGCCATGACTTAAGGATCAGCGGCGTACTGCTACGGCTCACTGATAGGGCGGGTGCAGGAGCTGTGTCAACCCGATCAGCGGCACGGACCCAACAGTCACTGACAGCCAGGCCCCTGCTGCATACACTGGCATAGACGAAAACACAGATGCCGGCGTATGTTATAGTCAAAGCTGACTGCCTGAGGTACCACTTGGAACCGAAACCGAGTTCGGAAAAGGTTTTTAACAGTAGATATTAATTTTTGAAGTTATTACCCGAAGTCTCGCAAGACTTCTTGAAGTATTAACTTCTGCTCATCGGAACCAATACTGTACGCAGTGCTCACTCAGTACATTATTCAAACGAAGTTTTATGGGAATCGACTTCGGTTGTTTCATCCGAAGACGATTCGTTCATCCCTAGTTACAGTGTATAAAAGCTAATACAGAATGCTTTGTGGTTATATTTATGCTTGGTGTGGCAAACCAGATAGCGCAAAACACCAGTTCTAGCAGTTACTGGGGACTAGAGGATTGTTAGAAATAATTTGAGTCGCTCAGAAATTCAGGCAGTGCACAAGATGACTGCCTGCTTTCCATCTGTGCCATTGTAGATCCCTAGGAGGCTACACCCTGTCAGAGCCTACCTTGCCTAGTTATTTCTACAAGTGCTAACCACTTGTTTTGGATAACCCAGCACCAACATGAGTCATTGTGAACACTACTATACTTGTGCCACAAGAGTGTGGTTACTGACTTATATTTTTTGAATAAAAAAGTGATATGATTATAAAAAGCTGCCTGGTATAAATTTTGGTCACATGATCACATAGGTGCCATTTTCTCTGGCTTTGAGAATGCTGGGAGCTTTGTGAGAGGCTTAAGCTTGGTCGGCATCTGTTTTGCACATTGTTTCTTTGTGTTTATCATGTTTAATATGAGAGAAGTTCTTCTCTGTTATATCCTTTCTTGCAAATTCGAACAACAGTGACCTACTGTATGAAAGGTATGCAGCTTGGAAAGGGCCACTTTCACTCTTTATGCACTGACTTGCGTCAGCTCCCAGACACATTTCAGGGGTACAGCCGTATGTCAGTGTCCACATTTGATAACTTGCTTGCGTCTCTACGTTCAGGCCTTACTTTCCAGGACACGATCATGAGGAGCAGCTCCTGAAGAAAGGCTTCTGGTCACATTGAGGTAATTCTGTCACGCGAGGTCGGCGTCGCGCTCCCTCTGCACGACGTCGCCGGACCTCTCCGCCCCCTAGAGACAAGCAATAGGGAATTGAAGTGCTGGTCTTGTCAGCCAGCACTTCATGAGTTAATTCTCTGTTTGGGTTTAGCCATGTGGTGCTGATCACACCACATGGCTACTTTACATATTGTTTGGACAGCTTGCTCCGCCTCAGGTCATGTGATGCTGGCCACATCACATGATCCTGGGCGGGCTATTTAAAGATGGCAACTGCCTCACTCAGATGCCTGTGATTAGTCTTCTGAGATCAGTGCTGTGTGTTGGACCTTGCTGTTGGATTATTGGTGTATTGGATTTTGGCTTTGGACTTAGACTACGCTTTTGTGATTCCCCTCGGTATTTGACGTGACCTCCTGTTCTTGACTTGGCTTGCTGACGATTCTGCTATTGTGTTTGTTTCTGTCTGTGTTCGTCTTTCCCTGTGTTCCCTTCCCTACCCTGTGCACGTAAAGTAGGCAGGGAAAGAGGTGGGGTTCAGACAGGGCACACTATCCCTTGTTTCCCTGCCGTGACAGAATCACAGGCCATACCTAATGGAGCCGTTGCGAGTACTCATGGACCAGATGAGTAACATGGCTCAGATGATCCAGGATTTGGCCGGGAGACTCCAACATCAGGAGCAGCTGCGGACTGCACCCGCAGTCGTTCCCTCCATGCCAAACCCCAATATTGAACCCCATGTAAAATTGCCCGATCGGTTTTCTGGGGACCGAAGGACTTTCCGTTCCTTTAAGGAAAGTTGTAAATTATATTTCCGTTTACGCTCACACTCCTCGGGTTCTGAGCAGCAGCGGGTAGGAATAATTATTTCCTTGCTGCAAGGTGATCCGCAGGAGTGGGCTTACTCATTGCCACCTGACTCCCCTTGTCTATTGTCTGTGGAGGCTTTTTTCCGGGCCCTAGGTCTTTTATATGAAGAACCTGACTTGGCCGCTGTAGTTGAAACTCAGCTCAGAGACATTCGGCAGGGTAACCGTCCAGTTGAGGATTACTGTGCTGAGTTCAGAAAATGGTGTGTGTCCTCTAAATGGAATGACCCTGCTTTGAGAAGCCAGTTTAGGGTGGGACTGTCTGACCATCTGAAGGATTTACTAGTTAGTTATCCTACTCCTGACACCTTAGAGGCGACTATGACCTTAGTTATCAAACTTGACCGACGGTTTAGGGAGAGACAAAAGGAACGTTCTGTTGCCCCTCAAGTTGCCGTGTTGTCCGAAGTTCCTCTTCAGAGCCCGTCTCCTATCAAGGTCCAGGAGGAGCCTATGCAGTTGGGAGTTACTATGAGGGATCAGAGACGCCTGAGAGGGGCCTGTTTTTACTGCGGTGAGATGAACCACTGGCTCCAGCAGTGTCCGAGACTTCTGCTCTCAAAAAGGTCTGTTCCTGGAAGTAAGGTACCCCCTGCGGTGGTAAGAAAGAAAATCTTGTTACCTATTTCCATTTCTTATAACCAACTCAAGAGATCCGGTGAAGCATTTGTGGATTCAGGTTCTGCTGCTAATTTTATTGATTATGATTTTGTGCAATCTGTGGGTGTGCCTATAATTCCTTTAAGGGAGGTAATTCAAATTATCGCACTGGATTCCACTCCATTGAATAATGGGAGAGTGGAGTTTTGTACTCCTGAGGTTGTATTAACTGTAGGAATTACCCATACTGAGACTTGCTCCTTCCTTGTATTAAAGGATTTACCTGCTGACCTTGTTTTAGGTCTGCCTTGGTTACAGGACCACAACCCTGTGATCAACTGGTCGGTAGGTGAATTGGAAAAATGGGGAATGAATTGTGACAAATGTTGTAGATCAGTATTGCAGTTGGGAGGTACCACTGAGTCTCTTTCCTTGCCCAAGTATATTGGCGATTTTTCGGACGTGTTTTCCATGTCCGAGACTGAGTTCCTCCCTCCTCACCGGCAATATGATTGCGCCATCGACCTTATTGAGGGATCCAAATATCCCAAAGGTCGCATTTATAATCTCTCTACTCCTGAACGTCAATCCATGAGGGATTATCTCAAAGAGAGTCTGGCCAAGGGTCACATCCGGCCTTCAGTTTCTCCCATGGGGGCAGGTTTTTTCTTGTTGGTAAAAAGGATGGAGGATTGAGGCCCTGTATCGATTACAGGGAGCTCAATAAAATCACTGTTAAAAACAGATACCCGTTGCCTCTTATTCCTGACTTGCTGAATCAGGTCCAGGGGGCCTGTTGGTTCACCAAGCTGGATTTGAAGGGGGCATACAACCTAATCAGGATTCGTGAGGGGGACGAATGGAAAACTGCGTTTAATACCCCGGAGGGTCATTATGAGTACTTGGTAATGCCTTTTGGGTTAAGTAACGCTCCAGCAATTTTCCAAAACTTTGTCAATGACATTTTTAGACCATTTATTGGGAAATTTGTAATTGTCTATATTGATGACATCCTGATTTTTTCTGCAGACTGGGAGAGTCACGTATCTCACACCAGGCAAGTGCTGGAGGTGTTGCGTGAAAACAAGTTGTTTGCTAAAGGGGAAAAGTGTACCTTTGGTGTTCAGGAAGTGGCCTTTTTGGGATACATTCTCACCCCTTTTTCTTTCAAAATGGATCCAGTTAAAGTACAGGCCATTGTGGATTGGGTGCGACCTTCCTCTTTGAAGGCGCTCCAGCGATTTCTGGGGTTTGCTAATTTTTATCGTAAATTTGTCAAAAATTTTTCAGTGGTAGCCAAACCCATTACGGATTTGACTCGCAAGGGGGTTGATCTGGTCAATTGGCCCCCTGCAGCAATTGAGGCCTTTGAAAGGTTAAAGCAGTGTTTTATTAATGCTCCTGTGTTGGTCCAGCCTGATCAAAGTAAGCCTTTTGTAGTTGAGGTGGATGCGTCTGAGGATGGTGTGGGGGCTTTACTGTCCCAGGGGTCTTCCACCTTAACTAATCTTATGCCATGCGCCTTCTTCTCCCGCAAGTTCTCTCCTGCCGAGAGGAATTATGATATTGGGAATAGGGAGTTACTTGCAATCAAGTGGGCATTTGAGGAATGGCGTCATTTTTTAGAAGGGGCATTTCACCGCATTACGGTCCTCACGGATCATAAGAATTTAATGTTTCTAGAATCGGGTAAGCGATTGAATCCTAGACAGGCGAGGTGGGCTTTGTTCTTTACTCGTTTTGATTTTTGTGTTACCTTCAGACCCGGGAGCAAGAACGTTAAGGCCGATGCCTTATCCCAAAGTTTCCAGGCGTATCAGCCTCCTGACGTCCCTCCTGAGCCCATCCTGCCAGCTGATATCATCGTGGCCGCTACCTCATCTGACCTCGCTTCTGAAATCTCGGCAGGACAACATCTTGCTCCCATTGGTACCCCCCAATGACAAATTGTTTGTGCCGGCTCATTTGCGGTTGCGACTGCTGGGTGAGTGCCATAATTCTGTTTTGTGTGGACATCCTGGCATCAATGCCACCAAGGAGTTGGTCTCTAGGCAGTATTGGTGGCCGTCAATCTCCAGAGATGTTCAGGCTTTTGTAACTGCGTGTAACACTTGTGCCAGGTCCAAGAATTCCAAGACACGACCTATGGGTGAGTTACATCCTTTACCCATACCTAGTAGACCTTGGTCACATCTTTCCATGGACTTTATCACGGACTTGCCGTGCTCTGAGGGTAAAACCGTGATATTTGTGGTGGTTGACAGATTCAGCAAAATGTGTCATTTTATTCCTTTGTGTAAATTACCCTCTGCGAAGGTCTTGGCGTCCGTGTTCATTGATAATATTGTCAAACTACATGGTGTTCCTGAGAATATCGTTTCTGATAGGGGAGTACAGTTTGTGTCTAGGTTCTGGAGGGCGTTCTGTAATAAGATTGGTATCTCTTTGTCCTTTTCATCAGCCTTTCATCCGGAGACCAATGGTCAGACTGAACGTCTTAACCAATCCGTTGAGCAATATCTTAGATGTTATGTTTCTGATAACCAACATGTGTGGGCCAGATTCCTGTCTCTGGCTGAATTTGCAATTAATAATCGTGTTAATTCATCCTCTGGGATGTTGCCGTTTTTCTGCAATATGGGTTTTCATCCACGCTTTAGCTCCTTTTCCCCATCTGCGTCGGTTGTCCCAGAGGTCAATGATTTTTCTCAAGAACTGTGCACAGTTTGGGCACAGGTTCAGTCGAACCTGGAAAAGGCCCAAGGAGTTCAAAAAGCTAAGGCTGATAGAAACGTTCTAAGGGTGTGAATTTTAAGGTTGGGGATAAGGTATGGTTATCGACTAAAAATCTCAACATGAGGGTACCATCCTATAAGTTTGCACCTCGCTTCATTGGTCCTTACAGGATCACCAAGGTGATCAATCCGGTTTCTTTTAGGTTATGTTTACCCGACTCCCTTCGTGTTCATAATGTTTTTCATGTGTCTTTGCTCAAACGTTATGTTGCTCCCGTTGGTCCTGAGGAACAGTCTCCGCCTCCGGTTGAGGTAGCAGGACAAATGGAGCATGAGATTGCCAGAATTGTGGATGTGAGAAGGGTCCGGAATTCCTTCCAGTACCTCGTACATTGGAAGGGGTTCGGTCCTGAGGACAGGTCTTGGGTACCGTTGACCAGGATGCATGCAGACTCGCTCATCCGAAAGTTCCATCTGCAGCATCCCGATAAGCCTGCTCCCGCTGGTAAGGGTCCGGTGGCCCCTCGTGAAGGGGGGGGTACTGTCACGCGAGGTCGGCGTCGCAGCTCCCTCTGCACGACGTCGCCGGACCTCTCCGCCCCCTAGAGACGAGCAATAGGGAATTGAAGTGCTGGTCTTGTCAGCCAGCACTTCATGAGTTAATTCTCTGTTTGGGTTTAGCCATGTGGTGCTGATCACACCACATGGCTACTTTACATATTGTTTGGACAGCTTGCTCCGCCTCAGGTCATGTGATGCTGGCCACATCACATGATCCTGGGCGGGCTATTTAAAGATGGCAACTGCCTCACTCAGATGCCTGTGATTAGTCTTCTGAGATCAGTGCTGTGTGTTGGACCTTGCTTTTGGATTATTGGTATATTGGATTTTGGCTTTGGACTTAGACTACGCTTTTGAGATTCCCCTCGGTATTTGACGTGACCTCCTGTTCTTGACTTGGCTTGCTGACGATTCTGCTATTGTGTTTGTTTCTGTCTGTGTTTGTCTTTCCCTGTGTTCCGTTCCCTACCCTGTGCACGTACTCAGCATAGGGACCGTCTCCAAGTTACGGTTTTGTCGCCTAGGACATCTACTGTAAGTAGGCAGGGAAAGAGGTGGGGTTCAGACAGGGCACACTATCCCTTGTTTCCCTGCTGTGACAAATTCTTTCCTTTTTTCGGGTTTAAATGTATTGTATTTTTTTTCTTTAAACCAATAACTTTTATTTTTTTACAGGTTCCTTGTTTCTGGTAACTCTTTTGCTTCACTGTATTACGAGTATCTGTTGGGAATCTCAACCAGACCATGTTGTGCAACTGAATGTGCGCAATATATATGCATCCATAGTTATATATTATTTTGTAAAAGATTACCTTAAATTCAGAAAGAAAACAACACACAGGATATTTTTTCAAACAAATCATCTTTAATCACAAATTCATTGATTCTCTGGAATAACTACCCATTGGGTAAGCAGACATGTTGAAGCCCTCTGTAAACTCGGGTCTAGTTGACCTACTGTAGATGTAGGTGGCTGATACCTCGGTTCAGCCAAACAAGTTGCAGTGAAAGAAGTTTGTGGTTCAGGAAGCCACTGTCGCTCAAACTCCAAAAGTGATGTAGTTTCAAATGGTCAGGGGATGATGCGAAACTGTTGATAACGGCGTGCAAACTTGACACACAAGTTTTGGTGATCAGGATGGACTTTTTGCAAAAATGATGCCAGGCAACCCACTATATTGTCCTCCTGGCACTCAATCCTGTTTCGGGTCAAATACTAAAGAATATGCAAATCAATCATCTCTCGAGTTGTTTGACTTGAAACATGATGAGGCTAGTGACACCTCCTTGATCGCCGTCTAGGAAGTGCATCTCCTTGTTTCTCTGCTTGAGGTGTTGTTAGAATAAGTGTAGTTGATGGTATCGGTGGAGTTGCAGGTATCGGTGATGATGATGGTCCTGGCGACATTCTTGCCTGTAGGCTTTAGGCTTCTTTCACACGACAGTGTATTTTGCGGGCTCCGATCCGCATATTTTGCTGATAGGATGCGGACCCATTCATTTTAATGGGTCAGCAAAAAATGCTGACAGCACACTGTGTGCTATCCGCATCCGTATGTCCGTTCCGTAGCCCTGCAAAAAAATAAAACATATCCTATTCTTGTTCGTTTTGTTACAGTGGATCCGCAAAAAAAACGGATGCCATACGGAGGGCATCCGTTTTTTTTGCGGATCCGCAATTTGCGGACCGCAAAACACAACGTTCGTGTGAAGGAAGCCTTAGTGTCCCAGTGGATTTTCAGCTGCACTTTGGCTCGATGACTCTCTCTCTGGTTCATCAAGTAAGCTGTCTATGTTCCTATGGAATTGAAAAATATATATATTTTAAATTAGCAATGTTGGGCACTTGACAATTGCCAAACTTGAGGACGGTTCATGATAGGGAACAGCCCATTGTATAAAAAATATAGTGTTCTGATAATAGCCCATTTTGCCAACTAAATACTGTCGCTGTGGCAGACATCTGGATGCAACACTGCAAATGTTCTGCTAAATGCATATTACACAAGAGCTAACTTAAATTTTTGGTTTAAGCCCAATTCTCCTTATACCTTCTTGATTTCTGCAGGATCACTACCTTTTCTGCTTTAAATTTGGGATACACGTTTAAACTACAATTTTATAAAAATACTAGCAGAAAGACCCGGCTTCGCCTGGGTATATTTCATCTATTTCATTTAATGTTTCTGTGTGTCGTTGCAGAGAGAAAGTCAATGCAGCTGACAGAAATTGATTTTTGCCAAATAAAAAGTGTTGAAGGCTCTCCACTTGTAAATAACCACGTTACTGGTGCTCTCTCCCTATTGGTTCACCCAACCAACATTAAGTAGAACAAATTGGATTATATTATACACGGCAGGGCACTCAATATTTGGACACCACAATTTATTAATCTAAATCCACCTATATAATAATAGGCATAACATTTTTTTTATATAAAATAGATAAAAACGCTAATTATAAATATAAATTCAAATCATCACAGATGTGCCATAGATATATCATCTGCTGTCTGATGTGTACACCCTTGATGGTATGTCATAGGACACAGCTATGAATCAACGCACCGTTCATCAAATCACATATATCTAGGGATGAGCGAACCGAACCGTAACGAACCAGATTCGTTACGAACTTTCCCAAAAGTTCGGTTCGTCATCGAACCGAATTTTCAGAAAGTTCGTGACGAATCTGGTTAAAATAACGTTGACGCAAAATATACGCATATTTATTGAGAATGTACGCTAATGCGTACATATTCAGTTAAGTAGCGTACCTTTGACAACGCTAGACTGTATGTTCGTTACTTGAGTAGGAATGTTCGCAGACGCAGTATATGCGTACGCTAATGCGTACATATTCAGTTAAGTGGCGCACCTTTGACAACGCTAGACTGTATGTTCGTTACTTGAGTAGGAATGTTCGCAGACGCAGTGTATGCGTACGCTAATGCGTACATATTCAGTTAAGTAGCGTACCTTTAACAACGCTACACTGTATGTTCGTTATTTGTGCGGGAATGTTCGCATTAGCGTACGCATTAGTGTAAATTCTCAAATATGCGTATATTTTGCGTCGCCGTTGTTGAAGTCACTTGGATTTTTTCCACTTTTTTCATTGTAATAGCAACTGCAAGTAAACGAAACTATACCCTATCAGACTCCCATTATTGTAGCAGCAATTATTCAGCTATTATAGCAAGGTTCGTTTTAGGTTCGGTTCGTACGAATCCGAACTTCACTAAAGTTCGCCGATGCGAACCGAACCGAACTTTTCAAAAGTTCGCTCATCCCTACATATATCATATACTAGAAAATGTATACCATATTGATATTAATATTGACTCATATCAAACATGATAGCACTTATATTCAAATAAAATGCAATAGTCATGTGGGACCATATATGCTGATAGTGTCCTTATTGTATCACTGAGTTAGTAAAAGCATGTGGCAATAGATTAATAGCAAATAGTTCTCCAAATCTTCTGTTATAGTTCACTTTCACTCTGAGGAAAAAGCCTTAAATATATTCAGTTAATTGCTAATAGTACAGTTTGTTGTACCGGGTACTTTACCCCCTTCTTGTAGCTTATTCGGTCTGCCTGCCCGCATGGAAAGTCGCGGATCGTCTTCCGGAGTGTTCCGTGGCGTCCCACGTGACTCCGCTTTGTCACCGCCTCCTTAGTCACGTGGTTCTGATCATGTGACTTGACGTCATACAGGTCCTGGTCGGTATTCTATTTCCCAGGTCCTGGATATAAATGGGCTCGTTTAAATGCAGCACCAGCTACAGTTGTAAGGCTTGCTCTCTTTCACTTTTACAGCTGGCCAGCATCAATCTTTTGGTAAACGTAAACTCAAATCATCCTCAGAACGCCCAGACGTGTTTCGAAGCTACTGCCTCTTCTTCAGTGGGTCTGGTTGATTTGTTGATTTGATTTGTTGATTTGATTAGATCTGCTTCCTTTTATATCTCCACCCATGGGCGGTTCTTAAATTATTTATGTTAATTCAGTCATCCATTTTTGCCACAGATAAGATTAGCAGAACATGTGAATAACATTAAAAAAGGTTTAGAAACTTTTTTAGAGAAATTTTAGAGAAATACATAATCGAGATCCAACAAAAATTAAATATTTTGCGGCATTAGAAAAGGTTATAAAACCATGGAGAGGGGGAGACTTAATTAGACAGATGTCGAGAATGGAGTCAAAAAGAATATATGAATTTGAGACGTTAATACCAAGGAGGTTGAACTCTGAAATAGAGATATTTGGTTTTTTATAGGGGTGACTGACGTCTGGAGACGTGAGATCGTCTGTCTGGCTGTTTATCAGCACGACGATCTCGCCTCCCTGGACGACATTCATCCCCAACCAACATTACATATCTGTATAGGAGGATAAATATGTGAAAATAAAGAGAGATATAAAGAATAAAGAAAAAAGGAAAAAGATAAAAGAGAAATATGTACCTAGAATATTGTGCCGCTAAGAAGAACTGAATTTGGAAGGGGTTTTTTAAAAAACAGATGATTGAAATATGGTGAAAACGCAATTAAAATGTAGAAAAACCGCAATTAATTGGTATATGTTTAATATAGAAAAGAGGATGAATACGAGGATGAAATGATGAATGATTTATCTAATATTGCTATTTCCTATCATTGATCGTTTATTTTTCGTTTTTATCTTTATTTTTATATTTAATGTCTATGTTACACTGATGGCTGCTATAAATAATGGCCAAATAAAATGTGGAAGGGATTTCTGAAAGTATAAATGAAATGTGATAGAAACGCAACAAAAACGCAAAGAAATCGCAACCAAATTGGTATAGAGAAATAATGATAACCTAAGTGGCTAAGATAATGATATGATGGCTACGCTATTTTTATTTTTGATGTTTACGTTTATTGCTTTTTATTATTTATTTCTTTTTATATATGTGGTAAAATCAGGAAGCATGTGGCAAAAATGGATGACTGAATTAACATAAATAATTTAAGAACCGCCCATGGGTGGAGATATAAAAGGAAGCAGATACTCAAATCAACCAGACCCACTGAAGAAGAGGCAGTAGCTTCGAAACACGTCTGGGCGTTCTGAGGATGATTTGAGTTTACGTTTACCAAAAGATTGATGCTGGCCAGCTGTAAAAGTGAAAGAGAGCAAGCCTTACAACTGTAGCTGGTGCTGCATTTAAACGAGCCCATTTATATCCAGGACCTGGGAAATAGAATACCGACCAGGACCTGTATGACGTCAAGTCACATGATCAGAACCACGTGACTAAGGAGGCGGTGACAAAGCGGAGTCACGTGGGACGCCACGGAACACTCCGGAAGACGATCCGCGACTTTCCATGCGGGCAGGCAGACCGAATAAGCTACAAGAAGGGGGTAAAGTACCCGGTACAACCAGGGGCGGACTGGGAACTTAAAGTGGCCCTGGAAAAAATGCTAAAAGTGGCCCCGTTTTGTAGTCGGGTCCAAATTGAAGGAAGGCAAGGCCAGCAATACTATATTGTGGTACATTATACCACCCCAACAGAGCCAAATACCAAAGTCCATCATAAAATACTGCCAGCAGCACAAAATACATCCCCAAAAACTTCCACTGGCCAGCCCTGAGTAGGGCTCAGGTGGCCCCCTGGGCATCGGCCCACCGGGAAATTTCCCTGTAAGGTCTAAGGCCAATCCGCCCCTGGGTACAACAAACTGTACTATTAGCAATTAACTGAATATATTTAAGGCTTTTTCCTCAGAGTGAAAGTGAACTATAACAGAAGATTTGGAGAACTATTTGCTATTAATCTATTGACACATGCTTTTACTAACTCAGTGATACAATAAGGACACTATCAGCATATATGGTCCCACATGACTATTGCATTTTATTTGAATATAAGTGCTATCATGTTTGATATGAGTCAATATTAATATCAATATGGTATACATTTTCTAGTATATGATATATAAATATGATTTGATGAACGGTGCGTTGATTCATAGCTGTGTCCTATGACATACCATCAAGGGTGTACACATCAGACAGCAGATGATATATCTATGGCACATCTGTGATGATTTGAATTTATATTTATAATTAGCGTTTTTATCTATTTTATATCTTTTTTGCTTTTATGCCTATTATTATATAGGTGGATTCAGAAATTGATTTTTACCTTCATTTTTTCAATCCCCATTGGCTGCAGAGTGGGAGGGGGCATGGTTTAATGGGACACGGGGGGGGGTTAAGTCCTTCTTTTCAGGGTGGCCTGAATTATAGGTTAATGCCATGGTAATTTGAGGAAACACAATGGGTAGCAGTGGACGAAAACATTGCTTTGCGCGGGTATATTTAATCTACTTCATTTAATGTTTCTGTGTCGTTGCAGAGAGAAAGTCACCCTCCCTCCCATCCCTGCAGCTGACAGATGTTGATTTTTACCTTCAATTGTTCAATCTCCATTGGCTGAGGAGTGGGAGGGTTCGTGGCCTGACCGAGTCGGGGGCGTGACGTAGCAAGACCTATGGCGGGGTTTTAAGTCCTTCTTTTGATGGTGGCCAGAATTACAGGTCGATGCCATGGTAATTTATGAGGACACGCCATGGGTAACAGTGGAAGAAAACATTGCTTTGCACGGGTATATTTAATCTATTTCATTTAATGTTTCTGTATGTTGTTGCAGAAAGAAATCCAACCTCCCTCCCACCCCTGCTGCTGACAGAAGTTGATTTTTACCTTCATTTTTTCAATCCCCGTTGGCTGCGGAGTGGGAGGGGGTGTGGCCTGACAGAGTCGGGGCGTAGTTTCGCGAGATCTGGGGCTGGGGTTTTAAGTCCTTCTTTTGAGGGTGGCATGAATTACAGGTTGATGACATGGTAATTTATGAGGACCCGCAATGGGTAGCAGTGGAAAAAACATCTTTGATTAGTACTGAACGGTCGTATTCTAAAATTAGTCTATTTCATCTACAATTTTTGTGTGTCGTTGCAGAGAGAAATTCACCCTCCCACCCCTGCAGCTGATTTTTTTCATTCCCCGTTGCCTGCGGAGTGGGCTGACAGAGTTGGGGGCGTGGCTTAGCAAGATGCTTCAAACGGTTTTAGTCTAAAATTAGTCTATTTCATCTAAAATTTTGTGTGTCGTTGCAGAGAGAAATTCACCCTCCCACCCCTGGAGCAAACAGAAGTTTAATTTTCCCTTCATTTTTTCAATCCCCGTTGGCTGCGGAGTGGGACGGGGCATGACCTGACAGAGTTGGGGGCGTGGCTTAGCAAAGCGCTTCAAATAGGTGATTTAATCTATTTCATTTAATGTTTCTGTGTATCGTTGCAGAATGGCTGCGGAGTGAGAGGGGGCATGGCCTGACAGAGTTGGGGGCATGGCTTAGCAAGACGCTTCGAACAGTTGTAGTCTATAATTAGTCTATTTTATCGTTATTTTGTCGTTGAGAGCGAAATTCACCCTCCCACCCCTGCAGCAAACAAAAGTTTATTTTTACCTTTATTTTTTTCAATCCCCGTTGGCTGTGGAGTGGGAGGGGGCATGACCTGACAGAGTCGGGGGCGTGGATTAGCAAGGCGCTTCACATGAGTGTATTTAATCTATTTCATTTAATGCCTCTGTGTATTATTGCAGAAAGAAAGTCAACCTCCCACCCATCCCTGCAGCTGACAGAAGTTGATTTTTACCTTTATTTTTTCAATCTCTGTTGGCTGCGGAGTGAAAGGGGTGTGGCTTGATGGAGTCGGGGGTGTGGCTTAGTGAGACCTGGGGCGGGGGTTTTAAGTACTTCTTTTAGGGTGGCCTGAATTAAAGGTCGATACTATGCTTATTTATGAGGCCACGCAATGGACAGCAGTGGAGGAAAACATCTTTTATTACTACTGAACTGTAGTAATAAAAAAAACATAAGTTATATTTATGGTAACCGGAATACCTTTAACAGTGTCAGTAAATAGAAATGGATGAGCTCCTCAGCTGCTGATAATTACCTGGTTGTTATGGAAACCTGCCCTCCCTGTGTGTGCCTTTGCAGAGAATGGCAGTTGGAGTTTAAAACCAAAGCTCCCAGTTGTAATGTTGGCTAATGGAGATCATATTTTGGGAATATCTCAGGAACGGTATGTCCTAGAGAGATGAGACCTGGTCTAAAACCTTCCCGGACACCTGATGTACCTGTGTGTCGAATTTGGTGAAAATCGGTCCAGTAGTTTGGTCGCGCATAGAGAACAGACAGACGGACAGACAGACAGAAACTCATTTTTATAATATTAAGAGATATTGTTCTTATATTATCAGAAATCAACTTACGGATGCAATTCCAGAACCAGGTTGAGAAACTGTAAGTGGCATGTGTACGGATAAGGCTTTTTGGTTCAGCCTCCACTTCCACTTTTCCTCTTCAGTAAAAAATTTTTTACGCCAATACTGTTTGCAACAAGAGTGCCACCTGGTCTTCACAGTTTGCACCACAGAATAGATTTAATGACAGAAATTTAGAAAATTAATAACATTGAAAACATCCTAAAGATACTGAGAAAAAAAATAACACACATACACAGTGCACATGATATTACTGCAGGCAAGGCCCATAGCTGAATGCACTTGATGCTCGTGCAATCAGAATATGGTAAAAGTATGGCCAGAACATGCATCCAGAGTACACCTGATATTACTGCAGGCACGGCTCATAGCTAAATGCTCTTGGACATGTAAAATATAACTTACCATATTTTTCCTTTGCTTGGAATCAGCAATCTCCCACTCACTGGGCATTAGTTCTTGAGTGACCTCCTCCCATGAGTGATCCTTTCGGATTTAGCCATGGTAGAGGTCACCGTGCAAATCCCAGACCTCTGGTCTGGCTTGTATCAGAATGATCATTTTGTCTACTGCAAAAGATGCCATGATGGTACCATGCAGTTGAAAATTCAAATGCCCAGACTTCTAGCTAGTCTAGACAGTTTTAATTACCAAAAAGTTACATTTTAGGGGGCAGGCAAAAAATTTTTGCGGACAGGGATCGCAAAAAACAATGATACACTGATCACATTCCGTATGCATTCAATTTTTTGCAGATCCATAGACTTGAATGGGGCCAGGGAGCAGAGTTTTACTGAAAAACATAGGACATGTTCTTTATTTTTTGCGGTGCCGTGGAACAGAACAATGGATGCGGACAGCACACAGTATGATGTCTGCATCTTTTGCGCTCCCATTGAAAAGAAGCCCTTAGACTGACAAGACCTCTGGCTTTCCCTCAGTGACTCCTCAGGGGTCTTGCTGTGCACACTCTACTGGTCCTCAGGATCCACAGATCTCGATATTAGCATTTACAGGTAATCACTCCCATTCCACTAACCATGTTTTAAAGGCTCAATTCTTATACCACCTACTTACATTGTGCCAGGGCAGAGAAAGAGAAACATGTGGTGACCCCAGCACCTTCTGCAAGTTGAGATCCAGGAAATATATTCCTGGTGCCAACTACTCTGACAGGGTATAGGGTCACAACCACATTTAGCAGTCTGCCAACCCTTTACAAATGTGGGATAACATGTGCATGGACTGTGTGGGGTACCTAATCACAAACATAGCATAGCAACACAAGAACAGCAATAAACATTTCTTAAAGGCATATGTACACAATATAAGGGGGCGGTTACTTGTGGATCACCCCTCTCCCATACATTGTAGACATATGATCGACTTTAAATAAGAGTGAAGATGTAGGATAGCAAAGGTAAAAATAACATAGTGCTTGAGTCCAATGAGGAAGGTGGGACTTGTTCAGCCTTATACTACCCCGCTTTCTTATTGTTCACCTGCCCACACTGCTCTCTTACAAAGAGTGGAAAAGGAATGAGATGTCCTGGAATGGTGAGATATGATAGCAAGAACCAGTAGACGCCTTTATTTTGATTTGCTTCTGAAGAACAGTTATGATTTTTTTTCATATACTTGTGTCTAAAAGTATTGATACTACTGAGTATATGTAATAAAATCATCCCTACTTAATTAACAATCGGCAGCTCACAATCGGTTTTGAGACATATTCAAAAATATAATATGTTAGCAGAAAGACCCGGCTTCGCCTGGGTATATTTCATCTATTTCATTTAATGTTTCTGTGTGTAGTTGCAGAGAGAAAGTCAATGCAGCTGACAGAAATTGATTTTTACCTTTATTTTTTCAATCCCCATTGGCTGCGGAGTGGGAGGGGGCGTGGTTTAATGGGACACGGGGAGGGGTTAAGTCCTTCTTTTCAGGGTGGCCTGAATTATAGGTTAATGCCATGGTAATTTGAGGAAACACAATGGGTAGCAGTGGAAGAAAACATTGCTTTGCGCGGGTATATTTAATTTATTTCATTTAATGTTTCTGTGTGTCGTTGCAGAAAGAAAGTCAACCTCCCACCCATCCCTGCAGCTGACAGATGTTGATTTTTACCTTCATTTTTTCAATCCCTGTTGGCTGCGGAGTGGGAGGGGGCATGGCCTTACAGAGTTGGGGGCGTGGCTTAGCAAAGCGCTTTGCATAGGTGCATTCAATCTATTTCATTTAATGTTTCTGTGTGTCGTTGCAGAATGGCTGCGGAGTGAGAGGGGGCATGGCCTGACAGAGTTGGGGCGTGGCTTAGCAAGACACTTCGAACGGTTGTAGTCTATAATTAGTCTATTTCATCTAAAATTTTTGTGTGTCGTTACAGAGAGAAATTCACCCTCCCATCCCTGCAGCTGACAGAAGTTTATTTTTACCTTCATTTTTTCAATCCCCGTTGGCTGTGGAGTGGGAGGGGGCGTGACCTGACAGAGTCGGGGGCGTGGATTAGCAAGACGCTTCACATGGGTGAATTTATTCTATTTTATTTAATGTTTGTGTGTGTTGTTGGAGAAAGAAAGTCAACCTCCCACCCATCCCTGCAGCTGACAGAAGTTGATTTTTACCTTTATTTTTTCAATCTCTGTTGGCTGCGGATTGAAAGGGGGTGTGGCCTGACAGAGTCTAGTTTATGGTAACCGGAATACCTTTAACAGTGTCAGTAAATAGAAATGGATGAGCTCCTCAGCTGCTGATAATTACCTGGTTGTTATGGAAACCTGCCCTCCCTGTGTGTGCCTTTGCAGAGAATGGCAGTTGGAGTTTAAAACCAAAGTTCCCAGTTGTAATGTTTGCTAATGGAGATCATATTTTGGGAATATCTCAGGAAAGGTATGTTCTAGAGAGATGAAACCTGGTCTAAAACCTTCCCGGACACCTGATGTACCTGTGTGCCGAATTTGGTGAAAATCGGTCCAGTAGTTTGGTCGCGCATAGAGAGCAGACAGACAGACAGAAACTCTTTTTTATAATATTAAGAGATAAGCGAATTCATACAAACCATATGTTTTATGATATGCTTTTACATGCAATACATATTTTAACATATATGCTACCTTGGTGGTTTATGTGAGTCACCTACACAAATAAACCAGAATTATTCAATTTTGTTATATTATTGTGCTCTGATAATTGGATTCTCTTTATTTGTTCTAATCCTCACTATTCATAAGGATCTACTGGGCTGTTAAGGCATATAGGCACCCAGCCATATGTGGCATCTTAATGGTACTAGTCCACAGGGGCGTAGCGAGGGGGTCTACATGCGGAGCAGTTCCCTCTTCACCTCTCAGCTGATCTCCATCGCTCCCCTACAGGACGCATATCACGCTGCTGGCTGTGTGGGAGGAGCTGTGAAAGCCTGGGAATTAGTCTCCTACACAGCCAGCAGAACAATGTGTGTTTGAGTGTGTCGGTCGTGCTGCTGGGAACGGCCAGATGGATGTGCTGATCATCCAGAAAGCAGGTAAGCACAGTAACTACTGTGGGGCTAAAGTGTGAAGATGAAGTTTTTGATCATTTGAATTCCATTTTGTATCTGTTCAGTTAAAGTATTGCTTTAAGACCTGTGAATGCAGGTGCACGGTATAAGGTTTTGTCTACATATTTTCTCAAGGTTGTTTTGAGATTCTGACTCGCTGCGGACCTGGGAACTGGCCGCTCCAAGGTCTGGGGTGAGAGCAGATGAATAACACGTACACAGTGACAATTATACAGCGCATGCGCTGGCTATGTTCCACTAAGGGATCAAGATTTTTGTTTAATTGGTATAAAGCTGTAACCCTTCAGGAAAAAAGTCAGAAGCTTATCCTACGGGTGGACGCCTCGCGTAGGGAAGGGTGTTTTCCCGATCGAGACTCTAACTGCTTTCACTGAAAGGGCTTCCCAGCTGATGTCGCTGTCAGATGATGATAACTCAATCGGTGATGTATGTACCTTCATTCTGGATGTAGTCAGGACTCCAGATGAAGTGTTGATGTAAATGTGTATTATGTTCTTTATCCTTTTTATATAGATAAGTGCAAAAGAAGGACATTATATCACTATATGTATACACTACTTATTATATTTAATAAAATCATATTATAAACCTTCCTTTGAAGTGTAGCTGTAGTCCAGTTAAGAGTCTCTCTTTAAAGAGTATCAATACCTGAAGTCTTGCTCTTATCAGCAAAACAGGGGCGGGGGCACAGAGTTGGGCATAACTACTGTGAAGGGGCACAAAAGTGGGCATAACTACTGTGAAAGGGCCACAAAGTTGGGCATAACTACTGTGAGGTGAACAAAGGTGGGAATAACTACTGTGATGGGGCACAAAGGTAAGCATAACTACTGTGAAGGGGCACAAAGGTACGCATAACTACTGTGAGGGGCCACAAGGTGGGCATAACTACTGTTAGGGGCCACAAGGTGGGCATAACTACAGTGAGTGGACACAAAGGTGAGCATAACTACTGTGTGGTAGCACAAGATTACCCTGTTATATCTTACAAGGCCAGCACAGTGCCCCCTGCTGGGGGATTTCACAGGGGAAATTACCATCTCATCCCTATGTGATTATTCTTTTTCTGGATCCAGTGGACATCAATCCGACATATCAGCGACACCCTGGATGCTGTAGGACCAGTTGTTTCTTTCATTTATTGCAAGGTGTATTGGTACCGCTGTGTACCCTATGATATATTTTATTATGTAAGTGGGACTGGGTGAGTATAGTTATGCCTTGGGTGTTGAGAGAGTTGGCTTAATGTAAAAACAAAATTGCGCTAAACTTTTCCCTCTTTATTAGAGATGAGCGAATCATGTAAAAAATTATTCGCCGAACATTCGCCGAACTTTTCCTAAGATTTGTAAATTCGATGAATAGATTTGTTGTATTTGCGTACAAAATATACGTTATTATGTGCTATTAGCGAACATTCACGTACTAATAACAAACGTTCATTTAAAAAATGTACGCAACTTCTTAGAAGACGTATGCATGAGCGTACAAATAGCATACGAATCCTAAGCGTACTATTGTCTACGCGATTACGTAATACGCAGGCACGCACGACAAGAGGCCGCAGCGTGCACTCCTCAGAGGCAGAGCGAATATTCGAAAATGGCATCCAGGCGATCCTCATCATTTAGCTCTGAAGAGCCAAAATTCCTGATCCGGCTGATGGACAGAGAGGATTACGATGGCACACACCGCCATCCAAACCAGCGTAAGAAGGAGGTGATCCAGCAGGTGATCCAAGTCTGTGCCATCGTTTCCACACCATGCCGACCAGATCCAGCGGAAATGGTCCGATCTGAAATTCAAATGCCCAGAGCGGCTTAATGAGATCCACGCAGAGATGTGGCAGGGTGAGTAACAAAATATTTGATAAGTAAAAACATGAAAAAAAATGAGTGTACTGTGTTGTACACTCACCGGCCACTTTATTAGGTACACCTGTCCAACTGCTCGTTAACACTTAATTTCTAATCAGCCAATCACATGGCGGCAACTCAGTGCATTTAGGCATGTAGACATGGTCAAGACAATCTCCTGCAGTTCAAACCGAGCATCAGTATGGGGAAGAAAGGTGATTTGAGTGCCTTTGAACGTGGCATGGTTGTTGGTGCCAGAAGGGCTGGTCTGAGTATTTCAGAAACTGCTGATCTACTGGGATTTTCACGCACAACCATCTCTAGGGTTTACAGAGAATGGTCCGAAAAAGAAAAAACATCCAGTGAGCGGCAGTTCTGTGGGCGGAAATGCCTTGTTGATGCCAGAGGTCAGAGGAGAATGGGCAGACTGGTTCGAGCTGATAGAAAGGCAACAGTGACTCAAATTGCCACCCGTTACAACCAAGGTAGGCAGAAGAGCATCTCTGAACGCACAGTACGTCGAACTTTGAGGCAGATGGGCTACAGCAGCAGAAGACCACTCCGGGTGCCACTCCTTTCAGCTAAGAACAGGAAACTGAGGCTACAATTTGCACAAGCTCATCGAAATTGGACAGTAGAAGATTGGAAAAACGTTGCCTGGTCTGATGAGTCTCGATTTCTGCTGCGACATTCGGATAGTAGGGTCAGAATTTGGCGTCAACAACATGAAAGCATGGATCCATCCTGCCTTGTATCAACGGTTCAAGCGGGTGGTGGTGTGTCATGGTGTGGGGAATATTTTCTTGGCACTCTTTGGGCCCCTTGGTACCAATTGAGCATCGTTGCAACGCCACAGCCTACCTGAGTATTGTTGCTGACCATGTCCATCCCTTTATGACCACAATGTACCCAACATCTGATGGCTACTTTTCAGCAGGATAATGCGCCATGTCATAAAGCTGGAATCATCTCAGACTGGTTTCTTGAACATGACAATGAGTTCACTGTACTCAAATGGCCTCCACAGTCACCAGATCTCAATCCAATAGAGCATCTTTGGGATGTGGTGGAACGGGAGATTCGCATCATGGATGTGCAGCCGACAAATCTGCGGCAACTGTGTGATGCCATCATGTCAATATGGACCAAAATCTCTGAGGAATGCTTCCAGCACCTTGTTGAATCGATGCCACGAAGAATTGAGGCAGTTCTGAAGGCAAAAGGGGGTCCAACCCGTTACTAGCATGGTGTACCTAATAAAGTGGCCGGTGAGTGTATATATACCAGCAGTCACTGCCAATAATGAAAAAAGTATAGAAGGACAACGTGGTCGTGCGTAGTGCGCTGCAGTAATTTTGTTTCATGCTAGGCAACGCCTCTAACTCTTGACCCAAACAACTTAAGTGAAGGTTTTCTAGTCATTATTGTTAATGGTGCTGGCCGTTCTCCCGTTTGTGTCAGGCAAATGCACTAGTTCGAAAGAAAGTACCCTTATATGCCCCTTCATAGTTAGCGCTTCCTCCTCCTACACACAGACTCAAAGACATACCCATGCTGCAGCTACTGTCAGTGGGCGATATCCAAAGTATTCCTACCACACCGTGTTAACGATATAAAGAAAGTTATTGCGACGATAACGTTATCTATTGCCATAAATACCTTTTTAGAAGAAAAAAATATGATATGGCCCCCCTCTCACACCCATATCTTAATAGTAGTATGTGTTAGTATTAAAAAGAGTCATCATCTAACAATTGTGTACGTTTTTATGTTGCACCACCGTCGAGGCAGGACGGCCCGTGAAGTACCTACAGCCTCTAGTAAGTGTAAAACATATTTAATTTATTTTTCATCCAAGCTACGTGGGAGTGCAGCTGCAGTAAGAGCACTAGTGGTTAGGAACGAGATCCTCCTGCCCCAAATTATTCCCATGTAGCTACAACTGTTCATTGAGTTGAATGTAAGGCTACTTCTACATTACGGAGCGAAAATACAACATGTAACTGTTGTATTTTCGCTCCGGCTGCCTCTCAGCAGGGGTTAACGTGCTGTGGCCGGATCCGCGGCCCACCCCCATTACAGTGAATTTGCGCTGGAGCGCGGTTCCGGCCCCACACATGTACCTGCGGCAGCACGGATCCGGAGGGACCCTTCACCTGCCGGATCCGGGCTGCCGCTAGTGTAGAAGTAGCCTTAGGCCATTATTTCATGATTTTTTAAAGCTGCTGCACCACAGAGGAGCTGCTTTCACCGTCCTCCACCCCAGCGAGAGAGGACCCCACCTGCCCCTCCAACACCACCAGCCCAGCTACCAGAGGTAGAAGGTAGGTAAAAAAAAAAGTGTAATGGGTGGACCTTCTGTCTTCAAAATATGAGTTAAATAGATTTTTTATCTTTGGTAGCTCCAACCGACAGGGAGCAGTTTTCCCCTGGACCATGGGAAGACCACGCCGTATGGGTGTCCAGTAAGTATTACAAAAGGCTCAGTCAGTACAGAATACATGTCACAGAATAAGTCGCTCCAGTACATTAAAGTTTAGATTTTTTTTTATGGGACAACCACTGTAACTCGATCATACAAACTAAGTACATAACTGTTTCCACCCCTACAGACATTCCCACTGACTTCGAAGTGGAGGCTGGATTATGGCGCCTTGGGTCCAGGCTCCACGCTACCTCCCGGTTCATTCATGGCCTGCAGCTGGAGCTGCAAGAGCTGCAGGACATGATGGCCCTGTGTTTTGAGTGTTTTGTTAAACCTTTAACACCTTTCCTGATCCTGACATAGTGTGAAGAAGAGAGAGTTTTTTCCCACAGCCAGTTTCCCATATTAATGAACACAGCGGTGTCTGCCGGCTGAAGCATTACTACATTACACACACTCCTGTTCACTGATTACAATTGACAGACAGAAAAATAAAAAAGGCTTGGCTTGTTTGGGCAACAAGCCTGTACATTCTACCTTAACATAGGCAGTGAAAATTATATATGAGTTTTTTTTATGGCTGCCCCGGCCAGTAGTAGTAGGGAACGGGGTATATCAGCATAGAGTGATAGGTAAAATAAATACAACAGACTGTGATGGTGTATAACAATGTCCACTAATATAACTTGTACGGGAGGCAGAGGCAGTGTAAAAAATGTTTTATTTTTTTTAAATATATATAACACATATATATATTTTTTTGGAGGGAGGGGGGACTAAAGGCTGAGGCTCCAAAACAAACTTAACAATACTAAATAGAACTATTAGTAACGTTAACTAACAATAGCTACTCTCCTACTAAGCATAGAAAACGGAGGAGGAGGTAGACAACAGTGTTTGGTTTTGAAATAGGGTTTTGGAGACTTCGGGTTCGCACAGCCCATGACATGACGCAAGACATTTGGCTATAAAATTATGGCCTGGCTGACAGCAACGGTGAGAAGACACTCAGACTATTCTGCCCTACAAGGCCTGATCTAATCACCACCAGCATCAGCAAGAGGAGTATGAAATTCGGATGTAATCCAGCCTTTATTCATTTTTATAAAGGTATTTTTTTGAACACTGCCCGGTGACAGATTTGTCCTTTAGGGTGTCACCACCCTGCCAGCGGCACTAAAAACCCTCTCTGACATGACACTTGAGGCTGGGCAGGAAAGAAGCCCTAGTGCATAGTGGGACAGTTCTGGCCACTGTTGTAATCTGCCTGCCCAGAAGTCCAGGGGGTCTGAGAAGAGGCTTTGTGAGCCTGACTGCAGGTACGCCTGAACCTGCTCATTGAGGTGGGTGATCTGGGCCTGCTCATTTGGCTGCAGCTATTGGGAGCTTGCAGAGAAAAATTCCTGCATCATACTAATTAGGCTTAACTGGCTGCTGCTGGTTGTGGCAGAAGGTGGATGACTTGGCCCGACCTCCCTCTCAGACAAGCTGGCAGCAGGCTGGGGCTGGCTGAAAGCTGTGGCCAGGTTACTACATAGCTTCTCCCGCGATGATACTAATTTCTCTTCCCTTTATTGGGGAGGAAAACAATCCCCCATGTTGGATTGATACCGTGGGTCCAGAAGCATCGCCAGCCAGTATTCGTCAGTCTGTCTTATGTTTAGGATACGCCTGTCCGTGCATAAGCATGTGAGCATACAACTCGCCATCCTGCCCAGCGTGCCTGAGAGGCCACTTCTTTCCATCTCAGCCTCTCTCTGAGAAACTCCTGTGTCCCTGAAAGTCTCATCATCCTCCTCCTCCTCCTGTGTCTCCTCCTCCTGGTCATCATCACCCTCATTAAAATCCTCCTCCTCTTCCCCCTCCTCTAACTGGAGCTCCTCATCCTCATCCTCCTCCCGCTCCGCAAGGGAACTTTGGTGTTGGGGCTCCCCTACAGTGACAGCATGGCGGGTAGACAAA
>ONZH01021162.1:0-56059 GCA_900303285.1 Rhinella marina | reverse complement strand
GTATGCATTGGATATTTCATAAAATGAAACTTTCAAAATAAGCTGATCATGGATGTGTGCCATTTTTGGAATTATAAAGTGGTTGGCTCTGATCTGCAGGAGAACCTGGAAAAGTATGTTCAATTCCCTTCAGCCCCACTAAAGTGGAAGGGAAATGACACATCGGGGTAGATTTATCAATTCAGGCACTTTCTCTGCCGTTCTAGATATCCCCTGCAACTGTTAGAGGATGCACCACATTTATGACGAGTTTTGTCATATATTAGGTGTATCCTACTGCAGTCCGTTCGCCTAACCAGAAATCTGTGAGCGGTGAGTAACTGCACTGGTGCATTTAGAAGAGAGATGCTCTTAGTGCAGTAGCCAGTTTGCGGTGGTCCAAACACTGCCCTGGATCTACCGGACACCATCGGGGAGGTTAAGGTGTGGTGCATCCCAATGGAAAATAAAGTTCAGAGAGACAGGTTCTACAGTAAACCAGTGTGCTTCTTTACTGGAAGAACGCCCGTGCAAAACAATACAGGCAAAGTAATAAGCTGGCTTCTCCAGTCTCTTCCCTGGCAGAAGAAGGTTCTGGGCTGAGGAAAGTCCTACATTTTTCAAAAATTCGATTCGGCTGGTTTGCCGACATTTCCGAAAAGATTTGCTTAGATCTGAATAAATTTGTGGCGAATCGCGTTAAAAAACGGCTACTTCCGGGCTGCAGAGAGCCTGGATAGTGGTGTAAAACACTGTGCCTTGCAGTAAAACGTATAGGGAGTCTACTGTGGTAGTGAAAGAATACTGTGAGCCAGTGTGACACGCACATAACAGGCGTCGCTCTTAGAATCGCCGCACACTTTTATGTATTTGGGCAGTTAAGGGGCCAAAACTCACCAAATAGCTCAAGTCTGAACTCAGCCTTACAGGTCAATGTTAGTGCCAGCTATAAAGAATCGTGCAGAGACCCAAGATCCTACTAGAGCGCCAAAAGTGCACGCCTTTTACACCAATTCACTGATTCCACATACATTTCGACAAAACCTGTTCTATTACACACTTATACAAGCAGAGCCCCCCCAGACAGCATGGAGATGGCAGAGGCAGCAGCATCAGCAGACTATAGAGTGGCACGATCACAGTGTGGCCAGGTGGCAGGAGCATGAGTAGGCTACAGAGTGGCAGAATGACATAATTTTGACGTAGCGGCAGCTAGGAGACGGCACGTGGAGTCGGCGGCGGCAGCTGCATCAGGCCGGAGAGTGGCATGGTGATATACCCTGAAGAGCAGACTGTAAAAAAGAATTCTCGTCCTTTTGGTTAAGATCAACTGTAGTATATGTTCTTATCAGTATCGGGGCTGGTTATGCCAGCGGACAGGAACGTAAGACAGTGAAAGCTCCAGCTTTGCCTCAACTGTGGCAAAATGTCAGTATTGACGCAGTACGCCAAGAAAGCTCGGAGTTCCATCTTGAGATCGAGCTGGCGGTCTGCAGGGAGCTGAGCTACCACCTGTGGGAGCCCCTGCCTCTCGCCTCCCCCAGGCTCATCACTGAGTGTCCCGGGCCGAATGTTTACTTTAAATATTTGAGTGTTCAAAACAAAACAGAGTTTCCTGTATACTGAGCTTGAATAATGCATAGGAACTACAGAAGTACCAAAAAATTTATGAGTGACATGCTGCTGCCGAGCAGAAGGTCCAAAAACTTCTAATCAATTTTGAGGCCACAGAGTTGCAGAATTACAGACCCTGGAAAAGGCGGCAGCAGCAGTTGGACAAATTTACTAGGCAACGAGTGCACTGTGACAGCATCTGCAGAGGGAGCGTCGAATACATCTTCAAACAGAGTGGAGAGCAGCAGGAGTCCTACTAATTTTAATGA
Source organism: Rhinella marina (assembly GCA_900303285.1). Classification (NCBI taxonomy): domain Eukaryota; kingdom Metazoa; phylum Chordata; class Amphibia; order Anura; family Bufonidae; genus Rhinella; species Rhinella marina. The sequence continues at coordinate 54,197 of ONZH01021162.1, read as the reverse complement.
GACAGACTGGCACACTGACATACCCTGGGAAGGCAGCAGCAGTCATAAAATTAAATGCAACATACATAGAGTGGCACAATTACAATAATTTGGAGTGCAGCAGCTAGGAACTGGGTGGAGCAGCGCAGAGTGCACAATCACATAATTTGGAGGTAGGCAGCTAGCGTGTGGAGGCAGCACATGAGTGGCCAAGGCTATAATTTGGAGGTTGCAGAATAGGAACACAGCGTGTGGAGGTGGCAGCAGCATAGTAGGCCCCAGAGTGGAAATCAATATTTGGACTGTAGCGCAGCTGGACACAGCGTGTGATCAGCAGCAGATGAGTAGGCCAAGAGTGACAATCACATAATTTGGAGGTAGCGGCAGCCAGACAACAGCGTGTGGAGGCGGCGGAGCAGGCAAAGTGGCACAATTACATAATTTGGAGCATGAGTGGAGGCCACAAAGTGGCACATAATTACATAATTGAGGTAGCGGCAGCTAGGACACAGCGTGTGGAAGCAGCAGCAGGCGCATAGGAGTGGAGCAGCAGCACAACAGAGTGGCACAATCACATAATTTGGAGGTACGGCAGCTAGGACACAGCGTGTGGAGGCGGCAGAAGATGTAGGCCACAGTGTGGCAACAAACAAATTTGGAGGTAGCGGCAGCTAGGACACAGTGTGTGGAGGTGGCGGCAGCAGCATGAGTAGGCCACAGTGTGGCACAATCACATAATTTGGAGCTAGCGGCAGCTAGGACACAGCGTGTGGAGGCTGCAGCAGCATGAGTAGTGCTGTGTTTTCCCAAAACACAACCCAAAATATAACCTTTTTGGGGTTTTTACCGCGACTGATGTTGCGACTATCTATTTAAAAGGAACTAGCCCAGAACCACGTCTTAACTTTTTTGGGCAATTCAACTTCACTGACTATGTTAGCACAATATCACGCTTTTCTGTTTGGATGGCGAATGACACCAAAAATACTTAGTTAAAATGAACAACCGCAAAAAAACGTAAAACGCCAATTCAACTTCGCCAAGGAAGTTGTTTTTTTTTTTTTTACCCAACACAACACAGATTAATTCAGATTATCTATCCCTGATCTCCTCATTTCTTTTCTTTAGCAACGTTTTTGTATCACTTGCCCTATCTCTTCTGACGTCTGCCTCTGGTCTAAAATCAATTGCAAATGGCGGATTCCAGCGCTGCAGAGCTATTTATAGTGCTGTAACATCACAGGACCTGGCTGGCTGCTAATTGGCTACATGTCTGCATGTGATCGCATTGTGGGTGTTTACTTCTTTGTCTCAGAAATCCTTCCCCCATGTCATGCCATGTGCTTGCGGCCATTTTAACGGGAAAAAAAAAGATTCGTTACCACGAATCGTCACGAAATTCGCTTTCATGGCGAATCGAATTTTCCATGAAATTCGTAACGAATTCCACTTCATCAGCTTCAATTCGCTCATCTCTAGTCCTGAGCTAGCTGCCCGTCTCTTTCTCAGTAGGCTTGTGCCTTGGTCAAAGAGCTGGTGGCCCAGGGTCTGTGGCTCAGTCGTCTGGCTGGCCTTCTCATCAAATGACTGGTGACCCAGGGTCTGTGGCAGAGTTTCCTCATCTCTGCATCTTGTTCTGGTCACTTATGCAGTCTGACAGAGTATATTTTACTAAGCATTGGTCCCTATCTGCAGATGGACAGAGTACTTAAAACGGTTCCATATCTACAGGCAACTACTGTATTATAATAGTGTATTTAAACATTCGTTTCTAATCCTATTTATGGAAATACATTGCACAAGCTGAATATTAGTGCTGTGGGCTTTCCACACTCTAGGTATGTACAGTCATGGCCAAAAGTTTTGAGAATGACACAAATATTATATTTTCACATGATCTGCTGCCCTCTGGTTTTTATGTGTGTTTGTCAGATGTTTTTATCACATACAGAAATATAATTGCAATCATATTATGAGTAACAAAAGCTTATATTGACAGTTAGAATGAGTTAATGCAGCAAGTCAATATTTGCAGTGTTGACCCTTCTTCTTCAGGACCTCTGCAATTCTCCCTGGCATGCTCTCAATCAACTTCTGGACCAAATCCTGACTGATAGCAGTCCATTCTTGCACAATCAATGCTTGCATTTTGTCAGAATTTGTAGGTTTTTGTTTGTCCACCCGTCTCTTGACCACAAGTTCTCAATGGGATTAAGATCTGGGGAGTTTCCAGGCCATGGACCCAAAATCTCTATGTTTTGTTCCCTGAGCCATTTAATTCTCACCTTTGCTTTATGGCAAGGTGCTCCATCATGCTGGAAAAGGCATTGTTGATCGCCAAACTGCTCTTGGACGGTTGGGAGAAGTTGCTCTCGGAGGACATTCTGGTACCATTCTTTATTCATGGCTGTGTTTTTAGGCAAGACTGTGAGAGAGCCGATTCCCTTGGCTGAGAAGCAACCCCACACATGAATGGTTTCAGGATGCTTTACAGTTGGCATGAGACAAGACTGGTGGTAGCGCTCACCTCGTCTTCTCCGAATAAGCTGTTTTCCAGATGTCCCAAACAATCGGAAAGGGGATTCATCAGAGAAAATGACTTTACCCCAGTCCTCAGCAGTTCATTCCCTGTACCTTTTGCAGAATATCAGTCTGTCCCTGATGTTTTTTCTGGAGAGAAGTGGCTTCTTTGCTGCCCTCCTTGAGACCAGGCCTTGCTCCAAGAGTCTCCGCCTCACAGTGCGTGCAGATGCACTCACACCTGCCTGCTGCCATTCCTGAGCAAGCTCTGCACTGCTGGTAGCCCGATCCCGCAGCTGAAACACTTTTAAGAGACGGTCCTGGCGCTTGCTGGTCTTTCTTGGGCGCCCTGGAGCCTTTTTGGCAACAATGGAACCTCTCTCCTTGAAGTTCTTGATGATGCGATAGATTGTTGACTGAGGTGCAATCTTTCTAGCTCCGATACTCTTCCCTGTTAGGCCATTTTTGTGCAGTGCAATGATGACTGCACGTGTTTCTTTAGAGACAACCATGGTTAACAGAAGAGAAACAATGACGCCAAGCACCAGCCTCCTTTTAAAGTGTCCAGTGGTGTCATTCTTACTTAATCATGACAGATTGATCTCCAGCCCTGTCCTCATCACACCCACACCTGTGTTAATGGAGCAATCACTAAAACGATGTTAGCTGGTCCTTTTAAGGCAGGGCTGCAATGATGTTGAAATGTGTTTTGGGGGGATAAAGTTCATTTTCTAGGCAAATATTGACTTTGCAAGTAATTGCTGTTAAGCTGATCACTCTTTATAACATTCTAGAGTATATGCAAATTGCCATTTTAAAAACTGAAGCAGTAGACTTTGTAAAAATTTATATTTGTATCATTCTCAAAAACTTTTGGCCATGACTGTAGAGTATTGAACTATACATGTCTGAGTGATAAGACTTTTTTCTTTGCGTTGCTCAGTCATGTTTTCCCTGAAGAGCACACCACGTGGTTAGATGTGGTATTGCAAGTTCGACTTTTACAGGGATGTAAAACTGTCCTAATTTCATATTCCTTTTACATGTATTTTAGTTCTACCAAGCTTTGAAATAAAAGTAACTGCATCTCAGAAATTTTTCTACATTATGGACAAAGAACTAACAGTGGATATAGAGGCAACGTGAGTAGAATCATTTTGGCCATGTTGAGTTTCCATCAATTCAAGAGATCTTTTGGGGATTTTTCTATGAGATCCAGCAGTAAAACTCTGTTATGTTTTATCTCATCAGCTATCTCTATGGGGAGCCTGTTAGAGGAAAATCATTTGTGCTCTTTGGACTCAAGAGAGACAACGAGAAGAAAACTCTGCCAGACACCCTGAGGATAGTAAATGTAATGATATATAGATATATATTTTATTTATTTATTTTAATTTAACATAATCGGGGACTACTCTGTTACTCTGAAACAGCACCTCAATTGTCCACGGTAGAAGAGCAGTGTGGAACTGAACATTGCTCTTCTACCATGGATATTTTGGAATACTTATCCAGCCCTATCCAGGAGGATACATAGATCTATGACAGAAGGGTGAGTTGAACATACTTGTTTGTTATTGTTATTTCTTGTTTATGGGCTCTGCCTGGTACTTAAGGAGAGTGAGGTTAAGGTGTAATACCAGACATAGACTATGGGTAACAGTGGCACTGTATCCAGATGAGAAAAATAGTCCCTGTATTCTGATCTCATAAATCTTCAAAAGGAGTTGTCTCTTCAGGGAGAACCCCATCCAGGTTGGAGCCACCTTGGTCATCAGGTCATCACCACAGATCAGGCTCCAAACCCCCCTGGCAAATAGCTGATTTTGCTTGAGTGAAGTTTTTGCAAAGCAGATATCTAGCAACATTAATGTTGGTCCATGTGAAACATGTCATCTTGAGTCCCACAAAGTAGAAGACACTTATATAGATAAGCGCTCCATTATGGCTCATACACTGACGAGCAAAAGGGTAACAATGTTTTAAATGTTTGACTTTCAGGCTCCATATCTCAGCATCCACTATAGCTTCGAATGTAAGACTACCATCATTTTATAGAAAATCATCTTGGCTATCTCATACATAAATTTGACTTGCAACTATTTAGCATATAGTAACATAGTAACATAGTTTGTAAGGCCGAAAAAAGACATCTGTCCATCCAGTTCAGCCTGTTTTCCTACAAGTTGATTAGTTATGCAGATTTGTCACGAGGGGTGGGGAAGTAGTGAGCCCTATCTGTAGCCCCAACCGTTGTCCATGCATACTTACACGGCCTGTCCTAAACAACGGCGCATAACTGGTCGACAGGCCCTGACCTACGTAAGTGCAGGGGCGTAAAGGGAAGGGAAAACAAAGGGACAAAATAACTAACACAGACAGAACACCCACAACGCAATATAGAAGGGTCAGCCAAGCCAAAGGATCGTATCAAGAGGTCACGTCAATACCAGGGATTAAACAGAAAGCGAAGTCCAAAATACAAAAGCCGAAGTCCGATACACTCTGAAACAACTACTCACAAAACACGCTAGCACTGCTGGAAAGACCAATAACAGGCAACCTGTGGACAGCAGGCTGCCTGCTTAAATAGGCCCAGAAGATGGGTCATGTGACGTGGCCAGCGTCACGTGACCCAACTCAGAAACTAAAAACACATAAGCACTGACTAATGGGCGTCGGCGCTCAGCTCCCCTGCTGCTTGTTGTCTAGGGGATGGAGGAAGCTGGCCGCGCTTATGAAGCAGGCGTCACTGAGTCCAACAGTACCCTGGTTTCTAGGGAAACTACCTGTTCAGAGTCAGACAAGGGAAACCGGCGGCGCAGTAAGGATGAGGCGCGTCGCCGGCTCGCCGTGACAAGATTCTTCTCATGTAACTGCTTCTAAAATTCAAAATTTTAACTTTTATTATTTTGTTAGTATTTTGTAAATTCACCTTTGGCTTTCAGCACAGCCTGAATCCTTCTAGGCATGCTGTCGATGAGATTCAAGCACATCTCAACTGAGAATCTGTTCCCAGGTCTCTTCTACCTGTTCCCAATGTTGGTACATACTGGTCGACTCACTTGGGTACAAATACAGCTTTTTCTTCAATTGTACCCAAAAGTGTTCAATTGGGCTGAGGTCTGGGGACTGTGGGGGCCAATCCAGCACCTCTACTTCATTGTGATTAAACCGTTTCTTTGCCAATCTCGAAATTAGCTTTGGGTCGTCATTTTTTTCATACCCATGGAACTTGAGTGTATGAAGTAACTTGTCTTGTAGGATACTCACATATAGCTCAGCACTGAGATCACCATCAATCCTGGTCAATACTCCAAAGCCTTTGGCTGTCAAACAACCCCATATTATCAGGCTTTGGCAGTTCCTTTAATTTCTTGATCCATTAGCTCCCTTTCCCTTGTTTCTTCCACACCTATTTACACCCATCAGAGCCCAGTCTATTGACTTTCGTCTCATCACTCCAAATCACTTGTTTTCAATCTTCTACCATTCACTGTTTGTACTTTTTTGCAAACTCGAGCCGACGCTTCTTATGACAATATTGAATCGAGGGTTCTTCACCTTTTTTTTTAAGTTGTTGTGAATGGTGAGATATGGAGCCTGAAAGTCAAAAGTTCAAAACATTGTTACCCTTTTGCTCATTAGTGTAGATTGGGGTTCCTGAATGGAGGAAGGATATTTATCCTGTTGGCCATTCTATGATTCACGTCTACCAAAGAGAGAGAGAGAGAGAGATGCTATTGATGTAGTATCACATGGATAGATGGCTTGAGATTTCCATTTAATGTGGGCACCTTCTTAATAACATCAGTATGTTCTCATTGGTTGTCTCAATGGAGACAACCAATGTAACCAGTTGGCCATCCATGGCATAGACAATGTTGACTCTTTGTGGTTTTACAACTCTCATCTAGATGAACGAGGGCGTAGGTTCTGCCGTTTTGAAAAGAGAGGACCTGGTGAAGTACTTTCCAGAAGAGAGAGACATGTTACAATGGACCTTATTTGTGTCTGTTACTGTCATTACTGATTCAGGTAAGAGAAACAAATATCACCATGGTCTTCCATAACTCAACATCTTGTTAAATGCCAGGTTATGAAATACTCAAAAAAGCTCAAAATCTGCCTCAATCTCTATGCAATGGCCTTTTTCTAGTCTTTTTCACATTATATTGCATTTCTAAGCTAGAAACAAGTCGTGATAAAATCAGAATGGACAGTTTACCCCCTCTTTTTCCTAATGGGTTTGTCTTTTTTCTTTTTATTATTACATATTTGATTGAATCAAGTAGAGAATTAAAGACTGGGACATTTATTAGAATCAGATATACTGTAGCTGGCACCAGGGCCAGATCAAGGTCTGCAAGGACCTCTAGACAAAAATGTAAGGAACCCCTGGCATTTCTGTATGGAGGGAAGAAAATAGAATGTAACACTGCCATAGTACTGCCCCAAAAAACATTAGTTTAGTGCCAAATGCTCCCATATAGTTCTCCCATTCAGTGATGACATACTGCAGCAGTTCAATAGACTGGCAAAATGACATGGCGTCCTTATGCTGCAGTGCAATACAGTTACGGTGATACCAAATTTGTATAGTTTTTATTTTGTTTTATTACTTTAACAAATGACAGCCATAACTTTTTTATATTTCAGTCTACAGAGGTGTATGAAAGCTTGTTTTTTGCAGGGCAAGCTGTAGTTTTTATCGGTACCATTTTTTGAGTTACGTACGACCTTTTGATCATTCTTATTCAACTTTTTTTTTTTGGGGGGGGCAAGGTGACTAAAAAATGGTGAATTGTTTGTTTGTATTTTTATTTTTTTCCGTTATGGCTCTAATCGTGCAGGAAATTTAACTGAGGGGGGGTCTGATCGAAAAGCAGAGGGGGCTGTGTCTCACAGATGCCGTGATCGCTGTTGAACGCGGCATCTGAGGGGTTAACTGACCGGTTTCGGCATCATGTACAGCATTATGCATTAAGGTATTAAATAATATTGCTATTACATTGCCTTCATGATGTTCAGTTAGGTGGGATAGGATGGTGCCACTTTGACGTATCCCATAATCTGGCCCTGACTGGCAGATCTACTGTATGCTGTCAGCTCTGAAGCACTCTACAACCAGCTCAGTGGATGATCAAATCCATTAAACCCTTGGAAAGCTGTCATGTGTAGGACACTAAAGTTGACATTTATCATTTGTGGTTGTTTTTGTGTCAGTTCTAACTCCGTTTTTGCTTTGTGTGTCTGCTTCTGCTTTATGAAATGGCGCATCTTAATAATATATTTGCCGAGATTTACACCTATAAGTATAAAAGTAAACCAGGGGGTTGTCTGGCGTGACGTTGCGACAGTCTTGTGACTTTATGCCAAAACTCATGCATAGTAAATGTGCCATAACCCAGGTCTATTATTATTATTATTATTATTATTATTATTATCTCCTAAACATAGACCACTTGGAAAACTGTTTCACCAAATGTCACAAAATTTGATGAGAAAACTCTGCAATCGTCATGACTTATCGGACATATCGGATTTGATAAATGTCCATAGGAAAAGTCCTTAAAAACTCCTGCAAAAATGTTTATTCTCTGACCTGTTAGAAAGATGTATGATGTAATCTGTAGTGAATGCAATCTTCTTATCAGAGACTGTTTTTGTGAGTTATCCCCTCTCTTTTAATTGTAGCTGGGTCATGTGACCAAATCCCTGACCTCCGACTGACCCAGGACAGGAAGCCAGTTACTTCTCTATTCATTCCTATGAGACTGAAAGTGAGGCTCCCATAGGAATGCATAGAGAAATAGACTTCCTGTCCACACATAAGATGTTGTGTCAGTTGGTGAGTCTGATTGCTGGTCACATGACACAGATGAGACACATCAGGGAGATATAACTCACAAATACAGACACTGGTAAGAAAATGACATTCACTACAGATTACATCATGTACCTTTCTAGCAGGACATGGAATAAAACATTTTGCGGGAGTTCTTCTTTAATGGGGTTTTCCTATGATGATCTAAAAAAAAAATGAAAATCTATTTCTAACAAAGCTAGCACCAGCCCTGTACCTCACATAAATCCAGAGATCTCTGCATTCATTGCTCCAATTGATCTGCTAGATTTATTTCCAACTGGAAGGAGGTGTGTCATTTGTGATGAAACTCTATCCATCACAGCTCAAGGGGTGAGACATGACTCGGACATTAAGTAATCCAGCACCTCATCTGCAGACAGCTGTTCTGGGGTGATTGCCCCTCATCAGTGCAGAGCACAGAGCACTGGCTTAACTGGGTGAGAGGCCAAGTCAGGGGAGTCATGTCTCAAGGCTAATTTAAAGGGTCGAACACTGACTTATAGGATATCTGTCTTACATCTTGGTAGCATTAGAGGCAGAGCTTGTTAAGAGCTCATTTTCATCCCTTTCTTCTCAGAGCATTTATGGCCTACGAGTCTCCTCACGCTGACTAAGGTGCTCTATCCTAAGGAGAGATAGTACCCCCCGAATCCTGACTTGGCCTCTCACCCAATTAAGACAATACTCTCTGCTCTGCACTGATGAGGTATAATCACCCTGAAACAGCTGTTTGCAGATGAGGTGCTGGCTTATTTAATAGACAAGTCCTGTCTCAAGGCCTATTTAAAGGGTTGAACATTGGTTTATAGGATAGCTGCCTTACATCTGGTGGCATCATCAGAGGCAGAGCTTGTTAGGAGCTCATTGGCATCACTTTCTTCAACGCAGTATAATGCATGGCTGCTTCTCTTACAGGCAGAGATATGGCGGTATATGAGCTGGATAACATCTTCATTGTGGAGTCTCCCTATAAAATACTCTACACAAAAACATCCAAGTTTTTCAAGCCTGGAATGCCATTCGATTTTACGGTCAGAGCACTGATTTAAAGTTTGATTATATTGTATAATTATCATATTGTGCTGTTATTATATTGTAGTTTTTTATCTAGCACCTTCATCTTTCGCTTAGGAAAACTGGGTAAAAAATGCAAAAAAATGATTTACAAATTAATATATTATGTTGTCTGAGGAAGACAAAAGCCCTCTTTGCTGCATAAAATTATTACAGGATTATATAGGGAGGGGGCGTTATCTTTTTATATTCAAGGGTCTCCTTTTTTATCCATTTCAGGTGCTTGTCACTAATCCTGATGGGTCTCCGGCTCATAGTGTCCCTGTTGTAGCAGAACCAGGAAATGTCAGAGGAACAACTCTGGAAGATGGAACTGCTCGGCTGACCCTGACACTCGCTCAGACTTAAGCAATCTGCAGATAACAGTAATATTTCTTGTTTTATACATGTCTTTATTTGAAATAGACTAATAATGATAATAACATTATGAACAGGCAGAGGTACATATAATGAACTTTGAAGATTTTCAGGAGTTAAATATTGATGGCCTATCCTCTGATTGGCAGGAGTCCAACACCCCACGCCAATCAATTGCTCCTGAGTAGCTTGGGTTCTTGAAGTTGGCAGCAGGACTACACAGCTCCATCCATTGTGTCCACAGAGGATATAACTATGTAGGTCCAGCCATGATTTCTAATGCCATATGTATTTTGGAGCAGTTGACTGCTGGGGACAGGGTGTTGAACCCAAAATGTTCCCATACTGATAGCCTATCCTGGGGATTTGCCATCACTATTAAATTCCTGTTATTTAAGAAAAGATGATTGACCTCAGGGAGCTCAACCATCATCACCACAGAGACACCATCACGAGTCTCAACGTTGGTGAATCTAAAACAAGGCTCCCTGGGAAAAGCAATATGCAAATAAAAGAAAACCACAGAGACACCATCACGTGTCTCAACGACGGTCAAACTAGCCAGGCCTTTCACCGGGAAGGAACAACCAAGGGAAGGGCAGTCCCCAAAAGGAAACCACCTATGCCAAAACATGGTATCCATCCACAGACAGCTGTTTCGGGGTATTTGCCCCTCATCAGTGTGGAGTAGGAATCTGGCTAGTGGGAGCAATGCCTAGTAAAAGGGAGCCTTGTTTTAGATTCACCAACGTTGAGACTCGTGATGGTGTCTCTGTGGTGATGATGGTTGATCTCCCTGAGGTCAATCATCTTTTCTTAAATAACCTTTTTCTAGGCATTGTTCCCACTGGCCAGATTCCTACTCCACACTGATGAGGGGCAAATACCCCGAAACAGCTGTCTGTGGATGGATACCATGCTTTGGCATAGGTGGTTACCTTTTGGAGATTGCCCTTTTCTTGGTTGTTCCTTCCCGGTGAAAGGCCTGGCTAGTTTGACCGTCGTTGAGACACGTGATGGTGTCTCTGTGGTTTTCTTTTATTTGCATATTAAATTCCTGTAATGCTCCTTTAATGCATGAAAAGCCTAATGGCACTACAGTGATTCCATAGTTTTGAAGGCAGCCTCAGCAGAATACCAACTAAAGCCAGTGGGATCCATCAGCCCACTGCATAAGCCATAAGACCGATTTTAGCACAACGCTATGGATCTTGCAACAGAGGCGTATATGAACAAATGCTTTATATCGTTATTGATTATGAATATTGTATATTAGACTGTTAGCAGTCTATTACTTCTCCATCGTAGATGTCTATTTCCTCTCTCTCCTTCTAGGTGTTCACAACGGATGGAAAAATACCCAAGGAAAAACAAGCTTCAGCCACCATGGTGGCCTCCGCCTACAGGTCCATTGGTGGCAACTACTTACATCTTGGTGTCAAGGGAGGAGAACTGAAACCAGGAGAAAATGCAGTGATCAACTTTATTATCCGAAACAATGACATTGCCGTTCAAAACCAAATCACCCATTTCAACTATGTGGTAACTTTCCTCGTCTTTTGTCACACTTAAACCATAGCAATTGGTGGGCCCCACTAAAGGGGTTCTGAGTTTTGGACAATTACTTTTTGTTGGAAGAGTCCCCCCCAAAAATAAGAGGATCATAGAGTACCTTGCTTCTGTGGTGAACGGGGGACATGAAGTATTGCATGGTGCTCATTGAAATCAATGAGCTGTCCATGAAATGTACTTCACTTTGGCTAATTGATGAAGGTCCCTAATAGAATAACAGAATATTTGATTGTGGATTTTCTAAACCAACCCAATGCATCACTACAATGTATCACTAATGAGCGCCTGTAGGATGGAGGCTGAGTTGATATCTCCCATTAGTTTACTCTGATGAGGCAGTCAAGAAATTTCACACACTCGAGTCTCTAATCTCTGAAATTGATGCATTTTCTTTATAGATAATGAACAAAGGAAGGATAATGAAGGTGGGGACACAGGAGAGGTACAAGGGCCAGGCAGTTGTGGCTATGTCACTGCCAGTAACAAAAGAACTTATCCCTTCATTCCGCGTTTTGGCATACTATACCGTGATCACTGGAGCAGATAGGGAAATTGTGGCTGACTCTATTTGGATTGATGTGGCCGATACCTGTATGGGGACGGTAAGAAAATTCACCATTAGAGATGATTGTACCAGTATTATGTTCTTCTATTTTAGAAAAGGGGCAAATTCTGCAAAGCAAATTTGGCCTATCATTTTTTTTATAGAACACATTGTTTGGTATCTACAGATCTTGCAGTTGCCTAATGATAGTGTCAAACTCATTTTAGCATCCAGTAGTCCAAAAAATATTACACCATGATTGACATTTGCTGTCAACTGAGTTCTCCTCTTCCAGTACATGTCTTTTTCTACCCTTCTGTCTGCTTTTCTTTAGTCCCCTTCCCCTTTCCTTCTCACTACCGCTTCTTCCTTTTCCCTGGTGCTCCCAAATACTCTGGAGCCACATGCTTAGAGCCCAAGAGCCAAATATGACCCACAGATATAATCTTAAAGAGGTTGTCTGGGCTTCTTCTGTTGATGACTTATCCTCTTCGATATCAGATTGGCGGGGGTCGGGGGGAGGCACCGTTCAACTGTATGAGGAGACGGCTCACGCATGTGCTGTCTCTCTTTCTGTCTATGGAACAGCAGCAACAGACAGGTAGAGAGATGGGAGATGGCGTGTGCGCACTGCGTGCACCGTCAACTCATGCATTTGATTGGTGGGGGTGCGGGGTGTGGGGACCCCCGCCGATCTGATATTGATTAACTATCCTGAGGATAGGTCATCAGAAGAAAAAGCCCAGACAACCCGTTTAAAATCCAATGACATCCTGCCTCCAATCCAATTACATCACTTCCTATCTCAGTGACCATGGAGTCTCGTCTCATAACTGTTGTGATAACAGGTAAGTAGGTTACACACATGAAGACACAAACAGTGATGACAGATGCCTCACAGTCTTATATCTACTGTGATTGTTCATCCCCCATGCAGTTTCACTATTTGTCAGCAGCGTGCCCCTATTCACACAGGGTGATGTGCAGCAAACAATCAAGGAGTTTTGGTGCCGCATGAGAGGCAATCTCCCAACAAATGAGCGTGTATGTAATTGCTAATATATTTGTACTTGGGGAAATTATGCAGAATGATCATTTGTATGAAGTATCATATCTGATAGCTGGCCCGATCTTTAGTCCTAGGTTTGGAGCATGCACAGGGGTGCACTGGCCATAGATTGTAGAGAAAAAATTTCTGTCATGGGGCTGCCTGAGCCCTCTTCATGGCCACCAGCCTGGTAGATAATAATCTTACACTCCAAGCATTAATTAGCACTGGAAACGTCCAACACTTAAGTACTTGGCCAGTGGCTACAGGTGTTCGCAGATGGCTTTCTACCTCACCCCAAAAGGGACTTCTTCTAGTAAGGCATTTTGTGCTGCACTGTGGTATTTGGTTCTGCTGGGGTGGTATATTGTTCTGCACTATGGTATTGCTGACACCACCTATGACATGGGGCCACTTTTAGTTTTTATTTTTTTTCCAGGGCCACTTTTAGTTCCCAGTCCGTACTTGAGTATGCATGCTCACCTCGGAGATGGAGAAGAATATTTTACTGATTGACTATTTTTCCACAGCTCTTGATAACAGGAGATAAGTCCAAAGACAATGCTGTTCAGCAACCTGGAGCCTTCTTGAAGCTAAAACTACAAGCAGACCATAAGGCTGCTGTTGGACTGGTGGCTGTCGATAAAGGTGTCTATGAGATCAACAGTAAACTAAAGATCTCCCAGCAAAAGGTGAAAAAATAATTAAGCAAAAAACATGATAAAAGTTATTACACATGCAGAGTACAGTGTCCACTGAAAGTCTGTTCTCTTTCTGTTAAGATCTGGGACTCGGTGGAAAAATATGACATTGGTTGCACACCAGGGAGCGGTGCTAATGCACCAGGAGTGTTTTATGATGCTGGCCTCGCCCTGCAGACAAACTTCCAGATGACAACTCCTCAGAGATCAGGTGATCATTTGTCATAGGCTTAGATGGTCCTCCAGATTTCAAATGTCATTGGGTTGGAATCTGGGTGAAATGGCACCAACACTGACCACTTAAAGAGTAACTAAACATTTGTGTAAAATTTTAATAAGATGTCCCTAATGTCCTAATAAACGTTTTTCTAGCATACTTAATTTTGTATTTTTATTATACTTATTCCCTGTGCGCTCTGTACACTGCTGACAGCTCACCGATGTACGGAGTACAGACTGTGAAGTTTATGAATGGGGCTGCATAAGCAGATAGAAGGAGTGCACATTGCTGCTCCTGCCCGTTTCCCCTGGATGTTTAATAACTCCTTGCATAGCACATGAGTAACTTGTTCCGATGTACTATGCCAGGATTGGCTGAGCGGAGCGGGCTCCTGCTTCTGCCTGCTCCGCTAAGAGCAATAGTTGCTCCTGCCCGTACTCCATGCTAATGTGGCTTTTTGTAGCAAAAAGATTAGGGTACATTATCTGGACCTCTTAGTTATAAATGGGGGAGGGAGGTGGCAGCTGGATAGCTTAAAGTTGCAAATTATGAAAGTTATTCAGTATCAAATTCTTCCGTAGAGCCTTCATGTCAACCAAATCTGAAGCGAAGGAGACGTTCCTCAGGTCTAGCGATTCAAGAACGGAACAAAAGAGGTAAAACTAGGACAATAAATGGTGCTTCTATACTTTCTGGTTTTCAAAGCCTACAATTATCTGCTTTATCCTTCAAGCATCATAATTACTGTTGAGTGAGTCAAAGTGGCTGAAGGAAAATTCGATTCACCGTGAAGCCAAATTTCCTCATGCTTCGTGGTAACAAATCGATTTTGCCTGAAATGGGGTAAAAAAAAAAAATCATACTTACCTCATCCATTTGAGCTTGAAGAGCCCACCACTGCCATTTTGATTGAAGATCCCAAGCAAAATCTCGTGCGCAGTCATGTATGACATCATCCCATGCTGCGTGAGATTTCGCACTGGATCTTCAATCAAGAAGGGGGGCTCTTTGGGATCAAAAGGATGAGGTATGTATGTTTTTTTTTTCAACGATGCATGCGGCATCTGCGGAGTACAATGACTGGGAGAGGCACAATTGCCGTTACCTGACATTGAGCCCACTACTTACAAAGAAAGTAATTCATCACAAAGCAAATTTATTTTGTAAAATTCGGCAAAGCACAGAATCCCTCAACTCTAATCATAATACATAGGAATGGAGAAGATGATGATGTTGTGATAATGGTATGTTTGACAGGCCCCTGAGTCACAGCGGGGAACTAGAGATAAGCTACTTAAATCAGAATTTTTTTGTGATTTGCTTTGGACTAGTGCAAAACAGTGCATGCTCTATTTTGAAGTGAAAATTTTCAGGGAAAACAGGAGGAGGGGTGAAGATTAAGTATTAGATGACACTTGGAATGAGGGGTGGGGGGAGTACCCTGATTTGCTCAGAGGCTGACTGACAGCCACTAGGGGGAAGGATCATTACAGATCCTTTTGCTCAGAACCCTATACACGCCATTCTGTGCGATCTGAAAGCATATCTTTTGACTGTGTCTGCCAAAAAGCGATTACAGACACAAACTACTAATCAAGGTGTCCTAGGGAGAGTATAGGGTAATAATTAGGTATATTTACGGTTTAATCAGAGAAACCATAGAACTGGATGTACTGGCCATTTAGACTTGTGTGTTCCAAACAGCTGCTGGCAAGTTCTGCAATCAACAAAATCCTGTAACAACCATTTTTTTTTTTCTGTAAAAGGACAGCCAGCCAACCTTAAAAAAAGAAACAAGTTTCCACAGTTCATAAGTGTTTTATAGGCTTATTACCATCACTTCCAGTATTAATAGCAAACATTCTGTTGCAAACCCTAAGCAATTGCCCCAGCCCTTAAAAAAAAAAAAAAAAAAAAAACCTGCTTTGATTTAGCAATTGTTCATTTCAGCATATTTCGGTGCATTAGTAAACCAGTTTCAGTTAACACACTGTATTACTTCAGGATACTATGTACTTTCAGTGAATGCATTGTACTTCTATAACTGCATTAGTATACCCATTTTACTGAACACTTATTACTATAATAACTAGGCATGAGCAAATCGAAGTTGACAAAGTGGAATTCGATCCAAATTTCAGGAAGAATTTAATTGCGCCGAATCAGAATTTCCTTGCACTTCGTGGTAACGAATCACATTTTTTCCTAAAATGGCTGCTGTATGTGTTGTGCTGTGGGACATAGAGCAAAGAACTCTGGGAAGGAGGGATCACCCACAATGCCATGCATACAGCCAATCAGCAGCCAGCCAGCCCCTGTGATGTCACAGCCCTATAAATAGCCTCAGCCCTTTCAGATTCAGCCATTTTCCAGTGTACTTAGTGCAGGGAGAGACGTCAGCAGGCGCTAGGGACAGTGCTAGGAAATACTTCATTGTGCTGCAAAAACAATGTACAAGTTCAAGGAAAGATTAGTCAAGGTGTAGTGAAAGTATAGGGAGGCATTATCTACACTATAAAAGGAGAACAGATCGCAATAGGAGAGTGTACAGCCTGGGTAATAGGAGCGATTACTACTACACCTTGCTGCACCTATTGGTGATCCAAATTGCTTTTAGGTTGTTTGCACTATATGATACATCACTAATTCCAGCAAACCTTGCTTATGATTGGGGTGCAAGTTCTGTGATACAGCCATATATGGGGTGTATTAACAGGAAACATATGTACATCCTTTTAGCAGTTCTGCGTTGATTTTACATTGTTTTAATTTTTTTTTAATTTTTATTTTTTATTATGAGGGGAAAAAAAGGAAACATCTAAGTCATAATTGCCGTTCAGCAGTGAAGTTGCATTGTACTACAGCCATTTACGGGCTGTATTAATAGGATAGATACGCATGTCACATTACTCGTTCTGCGGTGAATTGTGATTGTTATATTTCTTTTTTTGGTGTAGAAATGCATGTCATAATTGGCATTCAGCGGTGAAATTACATTGTACTACAGCCATTTATGTGGTGTAGAAAAAGAAAATATATATGTCCCATTATACATTCTGCAGTGAATTATGATTGTTATATTTCTTTCTTTTTTTTTGGGGGGGGGGTGTAGAAATAGGAAAAAGGAGAAAATATGTGTCATAATTGGCATTCAGTGGTGAAGTAACAGCAGCAAAAGAAGGGGGGTGGCAGCAGGAGTTGCAGCAAAAGGCCTGAGCTCCCGATGTTATCTAGTGGTCATGTCTTGACCAGCAACCCCGCAATGTTTGAATGGTTGATTCGATCGTTGACTTTGTTGAAAGTGACATCAGACACCACCAGCCAAGAGTCGATGGGTTCCTCTGACACAACGCTTAGTTGGCATGTCCCATGAGCAGGCCCTGTGCCCCCACCTGTCCTGAACCTTCCTCTGTCATTTTCAGTTCCCTCAGCAGTATATGTCGTAGGCTCGGCTCCACTTTTCAGCGAGAACGAGCTACTAGGACAGTCAGCAGCTACTGCAAAGCCAAGATCTGGAGGAGACATCCACCACTAGCTCTGGTATGTGGGCAAGGCGTGATGAGGAGAGTCGTGTGGGAGCAGGTGTGGTGAGCAGTCAGGCTCCTGGCCCTGAGACCGTTGAGAGGGAAATGAGTGACAAACTGACAGTAGCGGATGTTGATGATGATGATGATGATGTAGCTGATTGCTCTTTGGAGCCGGGTGAATAAGGAGCTTCATCATCAAGAGAAGACGGTGGCAGCTTCCTTGTGAGGCAGCAGCTGAGCCAGCAGGGTGGCAGTGTGGCTGTGAGTCAGCAGGGTGGCAGCAGTGGGTGTTCGGGAGCCAAACGTGCCCTGGGTAGACCACCCACTAACAGGAGCCTACCAGCCCAAAAAGTAGTGATGCAGGGGTTCACGGAGGCAGAAGTAGCAGGCAATCAGCGTGGATTGTTGGGGAGGAAATGCCACTTGGCGGTGTGGCAATTTTTTGTTAGGAGGAGGTGAACATGGCCATTTACCGAATTTGTGGGCAGAAGGTGAAGCATGGCCAGGGTGCCAATTTTGGCACCAAGGCCTTGCGTCAACACATGCAGCATCAATATTAAGTGGCCTGAAAGAACTGTGGCTCTGATGAGGCCTGCTACAACAACTGCTGCACCCAGTGGCATACATCCAATTTAATGCAGTCAAGGCTTCACCACCTCAGCCGAAGAGAGCTTTCTGTCCTTTCCATCATCTGCTTGTACCTGATGCTCCTGCTCATCCGCCAAGTCAATCATTCCATCAGCAATCGATCACCAAAGCAATTTCCAAGAAACAACAGTATGTGTGCATTCATCCAACGATTCAGAAACTGAACATGCTCCTGGCCAAGTTGCATGTGCTGCAGTCCCTCCCTTTCCAAGTGGTGGTCTCTGCATCTTTCTGAGAACTGATGGCTTGTGCTGAGCACACATATGTAGAACAGAAGGTGGGCAAGTCCTTTAGCCTGTCGGTGTCTGCCAAAGTGGACGGAAGCACTAACGTGTGGAGCTGTAACTTCAGTCAAGGACAACAAACTGTATGCCACCTCACCACTCTGTGGCCTCCTCATGCTGCTGCTACCTGAAAACTATTTCAATGGGCCACTCTGTGGTCTCCTCATGCTGCTGCCACTTCACCACTATATGGTCTCCTCATGATACTGCCACATCACTACTCTGTGGTGTCCTTATGCTGCTGTCACTTCACCACTCTGTAGTCTCCTTATGCTGCTGCCACATCACTACTCTGTGGTCTCCTCACGCTGCTGCCACTTCACCTCTCTGTGGTCTTCTCATGCTGCTGCCACATGACTACTCCGTGGTCTCCTCTTGCTGCTTCCAGCTTAACACTATGTCACTGGGCCACTTTGTGGTTTCATCATGCTTCTGCCACCTCACCACTATGTTATTAGGTCACTCTGTGGTGTTCTCATGCTGCTGCCACCTCACCACTCTGTGGTCACCTCATGCTGCTGCTAACTCAACACTGGACCCACTCTGTGGTCTCCTCATGCTGCTGCGACCTCAGCAGTATGTCAATGGGCCACTCTGTGGTCTCCTTATGCTGCTGCCACATCACTACTCTGTGGTCTCCTCTTGCTGCTGCCACCTTAATAATATATCACTGGGTCACTCTGTGGTCTCCTCATGCTGCTGACACCGCAACACTATGTTAATTGGTCACTCTGTTGTCTCCTAATGCTGCTGCTACCTCAACACTATGTCAATGGGAACTCTTTGGTCTCCTCATGCTGCTACCACCTCACAATTATGTCACTGGGACACTCTATAGTCTCCTCATGTTGCTGCCACCTCATCACTATTTCACTGGGTCACTCTGTGGTCTCCTCTTGCTGCTGCCACCTCACCACTCTGTGGTCTCCTCATGCTGCTGCCACCTCAACACTGTGTCACTGGTCCACTCTGTGCTCTCCTAATGCTGCTGCTACCTCAACACTATGTCAATAGGCCACTCTGTGGTCTCCTCATGCTGCTGCCACCTCACGACTATGTCACTAGTAGTGTTAGGCAAGCATGCTCACCCAAACACTGTATTTGGCCGAGCATGGCGTTGCTCGGCACACGGCGGTGTTTGGCCAAACACCGCGTGTGCTCGTGCGCCATGCTCGAGTCCCCTCCCCGCACGTGCCTTGGCTGCTGCGCAGCCAATCAGCGTGCGGGGTGGTAGTGGCAGTTACTGTAATGCAATAGACATGTTGGCTACTGGCATTACAGTGATTAGCTGGCAGGGAACCCGTCATCGGGTGCTATATAGCACCCGGTGACATGTGACCCGGCTCAGTCTGAGTCAGGGAGAGCTGCTGCAAGGAGGGACAGATAGTGTAGGGATAGAAATTGTCTAGGCAGGGCTAGTTTTTCTGTTTAAAAGACCCAAAAGTCCTTTTAAGGACTATTTTTATATCTGGCTGCAATATTGTTTTTTTTTTTTTGGGGGGGGCACAAATTGTGCAAGTTTGCCTGACGTAAACACCCCCTTTGCAGCGTGTGCTGTATAACCTTTGTGTATCCCAAATACCTGACATCCAGTGTATTGTTTTCTGCTGCTAATCAAGGCGACATTACCTGCCCTGTGTCTGCTGTATAACATTTGCGCAAGGAGGGACAGATAGTGTAGGGGTAGAAATTGGCTAGGCAGGGCTAGTTGTTCTGTTTAAAAGACCCAAAATAGCGCAAGTTTGCCTGACCTTAACATCTCCTGCGCAGCATGTGCAGTATAACGTTTGTGTATCCTAAATACCTTACATCCGGTATCATTTTTTTATGCCGCTAATCAAGGCGACATTACCTGTGCTGCGTGTGCAGTATAGCGTTTGCACATTCTAAATATTTCTGACATTCGCTGTAATTTTTCTGCTTATACTCTTAAAAAAAATCTGAGCTACTATACTTGTGACAAACTTGCATATATACCATTTAATATGCGCAAGGCGAGTAGTAAGGGACAGGGAAGTGGGCGCGGTGAAACTGTGTCTGCTGGCAGAGCACAAGAAACAAAGTCATTCAAAACTCCTAACTTCATGTCCCAGTTTGCAGGGCGGCGCAAAACAGGTTCTTGTTAGGTCAACATGTCAGGAGGAAGACCAGATTGAGGTGAATTTTTTAGGTTAAAAAATTAGGGGTGAGGGTGCTGGTGAACCTCTTAAATATTTAAAGGCGAGGGCAGCCTTAGGACCCTTTCACACGACCGTGTGAACGGGTTCACACCTATATCGCAAAGTTGTGGAATAAGTGCAGGCCCCTTCACCTCTATGGCCGGCTCTTGATCTTGCCGAGCCGCGGCTACGCGAGAAAATATAGAACATGTCCTATACTTGTCCGCAACAGCTTTTCCCTCCTTGTGAACCTAGGCCACTCATCAGGGTGAGGGTGCTGGCAGGGTGTCATGAAACTGTCCCAGGCCTTGGAGAGTGTCGCCCAGCCTTTGTTGGAACTGCCGTGTGTTCCCCTAGTCTCCCCTCCTCGGGTGTCCAAGGAACTACGTACTCTGCCACCAGCGTTGTCAGCTGGAAATTTTTGGAGCGATTTTTCTACAAGGGCCTTCTGGTATTGCACCATTTTGCTTGTCCTCTCCACCACAGGAATAAGAGATGAGAAGTTCTCTTTGTAGCGAGGGCGAGAAGAGTGAAGAACCAGTAATCGGTGTTGGCTAAAATGCGTATAACACAAGGGTCACGGGAAAAGCAGCATAGCATGAAGTCAGCCATGTGTGCCAGAGTCCCAACAGACAAGGCTTCGCTCTCCTCACCAGGTGAATGACTTTCAATCTCCTTGTCCTCTTCCTCCTCTTTGGCCCATCAACGCCGAAGAGATGGAGTAAACCTGCTATGTTTACTACCCTCTGTAGCGGTGGCAACCATCTCCTGCTCCTCCTGCTCCTCATTCAATTCACAGTGAGTAGACAAACCGAGGGTGGTTTGGCTTACACCCTGTGTAGGGTCTTCCCCCATTTCCACCTCTTCCACATGCGAAGCGTCTGCCTTTATTGTGAGCAGTGATCATTTCAGTAGACACAGAAGTGGGATGATTACGCTGATAATAGCGCTATCACCACTCACCATCTGTGTAGATTCATCAAAGTTGCATAAAACCTCACAGAGAGATCAGACATCGTTCCTCACATCGAAGAGCGGAAGCTGACTGGAAAGGTGATGACCGTGTTGCAGCTGGTATTCCACCACTGCCCTCTGCTGCTCACAAAGCCTGCCCAACATGTGGAAGGTGGAGTTCCAGCACGTGCTCAGGTCGCACAGCAGTCGGTGAGCTGGCAAGTGCAAGCACTGCTGCAGCGTTGCCAGACTGGCGGAAGCTGTAGGTGACTTTCGGAAATGGGCACACAGGCGGATCACCTACATCAGCAGCTCAGGCAAATTGGAATAGGTTTTGAGAAACCGCTGAACCACTAAGTTGAAGACGTGAGCCAGGCATGGTATGTGTGTGAGCTTGCCGAGCTCCAAAGCCACCACCAAGTTGCGGCCGTTATCAGACACAACCATGCCCTGTTGTAAGTTTAGTGGCGAGAGCCACAGCTTAGCCAGGTCCCTTATACCCTGCCACAGCTCTGTGCCAGTGTGCTGTTTGTCACCTAAGCAAATAAGTTTCAGCACAGCCTGTTGCCGCTTCCCCACTGCAATGCTACACTGCTTCCACCTACTGACTGATGGCTGACTGGTGCTGCAAGATGAGAATTCTGAGGTGGAAGTGGAGGAGGAGGTGGAGGAAGAGAAGTAGGGGTTGCAGCCGCTACTGCAGGTGGTGGTGGAAATCCAGATGAAAGTAGGACCCGCAATCCTTGGCGTTGGTAGCACCTGTGCCATCCCAGGGTATGAATCGCTCCCAGCCTCCACAATGTTCACCCAGTGTGCCGTCAGGGAAATGCAGCGTCCCTGGCCAAAAGCACTTATGCATTCAGTGTCAGTTGTTAAGTTTACCTTCCCAGTAACTGCGTTGGTCAGGGCACAGGTTATGTTACAGGACACATGCTGGTGTAAGTCGGGGACAGCACACTAGGAAAAATAGTGGTGGCTAGGTACTGAGTAATGAGGGACAGCCGCCGCCATCAGGCTGCAAAGAGCCTTAGTGTCCACAAGCCTAAATGAAAATATTTCCAGGGCCAGCAATTTGGCAAGTTGCGCTATGGCCTGTGGGTGGGTGGCTGGGTATTTGCGCTTTCTTTCAAAGGCCTGGGTTATGGACATCTGTATGCTGCGCTGGGACACAGAAGTGGATGTGCTCGCTGATGGTGCTTGCAAAGGTCCAGGTGCAGGGCGGGATGCATCTGGACCTGCATCTTGGACGGGGATTGGCTAGCACGTAACACAGGGGAAGAGGAGGCAGTGGTGTGACCCGCAGACACTGATTGTGGACCCAGCATTTGGCCCACCTGTTAGGGTGCTTTGCTGCCATGTGGAGGATTATGCTGGTGGTGGTCAGGTTGCTAGTTTTCATGCCCCTGCTCATTTTGGTACGCCACAGGTTTTATTTTCAGCACTTTCCTCAAAAAAGCGCCAGACTGCGGAACACCTACCCCTTGGCAAGGGAGATTGCCACGGGGGTGCTCCGGGGAACAATTGCAGTCCTGTTTGGTGTGGCCTGCCTTCTCCCTTTTGCCACCCCACTGCCTCTTCCAGCCTGTTGCGGTGCTGTGGATCCCTCCCTCTGTACTGCTGTCCTCGCTCAGCTTGCCCCCTTCCCAGGTTGGGTCAGTGATTTCATCATACACCACCTCCTCTCCTACTCCTCACTCTGGTCCTCCTCCTGACATGTTGACCTTGAATGCTGCTGACACTCAAAAATATTAGAGGTGAAGGTCTGCTGATGAGCTGACCCTCTAAAATATTAGGAGCGAGGGCCTGCTGCTGATCTGATCGTGTAAAACATTAGGGGGGAGTGCCTACTGCTGATCTGACTGTCTAAAACATTAGGGGTGAGGGCCTGCTGCTGAGCTGACCCTCTAAAACATTAGGGGCAAGGGCCTGCTGCTGATCTGACCGTCACAGACACTCGCTCCTAATGTTTTAGAGGGTCAGCTCAGCAGCAGACCCTCACCCCTAATGTTTTTGAGTGTCAGCAGCAGGCCATCAATCATAATTTTTCAAGGGTGTGTCTGATGCCCTACCTTATTTGTAATAAAGGTTGTATTGGAGTGCCTCTTCCTTGTAATTTTTTTCAGCACTTGCGCTTTATATACAAGTAAGGGCTTGTTCACACATCAGTTATTTAATCAGTTATTTCCATCAGTTATTGTGAGCCAAAACCAGGAGTGGAGGTTCCACAGACATAAGGTATAATGAAAAGAGCTGCACCTATTCTGTGTTTTTGACTCGACACCTGGTTTTGGCTCACAATAACTGATAGAAATAACTGATAAAAAACTGAAGTGTGAACAAGGCCTAAATATATGTTCCCTAACAATATTTCCTCTAAAATCAATTTTATCCTCGGTTTTGGGCGCATTATTGTCATTCCGTAAAAGTGGCGTAATACTCGGATAACATTGTTAACAGCAGCGACTTTGGAGTCCAAGATGCATCCAGACATCCTCCCCATGCTGTTCCCAAACCATTTCAGTGGTGTTTCCCTCATTTTCTCACCTTTCCCTATGAACCAAACACCCTCCCCTCTTCAGAGCAGGGGGTACCTGGTTTAGTGCTCTGGTTCTCCAATTCATTTCCATTTTGCTTGGGTGCTCGGTAGAGCACTCGAGCACCAGCTAGTGTTGCACCCGAACACTATGGTGCTCGATCAACACTAGTCACTAGGCCACTCTGTGGTCTCCTCATGCTGCTGTCACTTCACTACTCTGTGGTCTCCTCATGCTGCTGCCACATCACTACTCTGTGGTCTCCTATTGCTGCTGCTACCTCAACATTATGTCACTGGGCCACTCTGTGGTCTCTTCATGCTTTTCCCACCCTCCCCACTTCATTACTGCGCTACTTTTTTGCCTTTTTGGCCTGGTTGACATCATCATTTATTTGACCCTTCTGATCTGTCAGAAGGAATGAAAAATGAGACACAACGGATCCTGTCTATGTAGCAGCTGTAAGGCCTTTATTTCAATGGTCCCTATTTTGCATCAGATTTGGATTACGATTTGGTAGCAAAAAGCAGTAGTGGGTACAAAACACAAAAGACAAATATTCCATTCACGTGCCATCTGTTTTAGATCCACTCCTGTCTCCAGATCTGTTGTTCCGCAAAAAGCTCACTTTTTCAAGCACATCCGTTCCTTTTTACCACAAAAAACGGAAAGGATGTATCTGTATGTCATCCACAAAAAATGGAAGGGGGAAATCGAATCTTTTTTTTTCACTTTTTTTCCCCCTCCCTCCTGGAACGGAATCCGCCTTTCCGCATGTCTTCCGCATTTTTGGAGGTTCCATAGACTTGTATTGAGCTACGGACCGCAAAATCGGGATAAAAGTAGGACAGGAGGATTTCTTTATGCGGTGTACTGTCCGCATTTTTTCGGGACCCATTGAAATGAATGGATCCGCATAATTGTCCGAAATTGCGGAAACCGATGCGGAAAGAATGCGGATACAAAATACGGACATGTGAATAGAGCCTTATTGTTCTGACGGATCAAAGAAGGGCAAAATAATCAGTGACGTCAACACAAACTTACTGCTGCCACCATCTCCATTCTGTCGGGGGGCTCTACTTTTAAACGTTTCCTCATGCTGCTGCCACTTCACCACTCAGTTGTCTCCTCATGCTGCTGCCACATCACTACTGTGTGGTCTTTTCTTGCGGCTGCCACCTCAATACTATGTCAGTAGGCCACTATGTGGTCTCCTTATGCTGCTGCCACCTCACCACTATGACATTGGGCCACTCTGTGGTCTCCTTATGCTGCTGCCACCTCAACACTATGTCATTGGACACTCTGTGGTCTCCTCATGCTGCTGCCTGCTGCTACTTCACCACTCTGTGGTCTCCTCATGCTGCTGCCACATCACTACTTTGTGGTCTTTTCTTGTTGCTGCCACCTCAACACTATGTCACTTGGCCACTCTGTCATCTGCTCACATTGCTGCCACCTCTGGGCCAATCTGTGGTCTCCTAATGCTGATGCTATTTCAACATTATGTCAATGGGCCAATCTGTGGTCTTTTTATGCTGCTGCCACCGTACCACTATGTCACTGGGCCACTGTGGTTTCCACATGCTGCTGCCACCTCCCCACTCTGTGGTCTCCTCATGCTGCTGCTACCTTAACACTATTTCACTGGGCCACTCTGTGGTCTCCTCCTACTGCTGCCACCTCACCACTATGTCATCGGCCACTGTTTGATCTCCTCATGGTGCTTCCACCTCCCCACCATGTCATTGGGCCACTCTGTGGACTTCTCATGTTGTTCCCACCCTTCTCACTTCATTATTGGGCTACTATTTTGCCTTTTTGGCCTGGTTGACGACATAATTTATGTGACCCTTCTGATCTGTCAGAAGGAAGGAAAAATGAGACACACAATGGATCCTGTCTATGTAGCAGCTGTAAGGTCTCATAACATGGTCCCTATTTTGCATCAGACTTGGCTTATGATTTGGTAGCCAAAAGCAGGAGTGAGTAAAAAACACAGAAGATATGCAAATATTTCACTCACGTGTTATCTCTGTTTTGGATCCATTCCCGCTGACCGAGTGAAGGTGCTTGCTCAACAGACAGGATCCGTTTTTTGGGGGTTATTGTTCTGACGGATCAGAGAAAGGGCAAAATAATCAGTGACATCAACACATACTAACTGCTGACACCCTTTCCACTCTGTCGGAGGGCTCTACTTGTATACATTTTTAATAGAACAGGTTCTGTAGACATCTATGTGGAATCAGCTGACGACGATGCAAAAGGAGTGCACCTCTTCTTGACGCTAACATCGACCTGTAAAGGCTCATTCACACAACCGTATTTTTGCGGGTCCGCATTATTACGGTCATGTGAACGGGCCCTAAGGCTGAGTTTACGCTTGAATTCTTTGATCAGTTTTGGCTCCATAACTGCCCAAATAAGTGAAGTGTGCATTGATTCTAAGAGGGACTACTATCATCTCCGTGCCATAGCTACTCACAGTATTGTCTCACTACAACAGCAGACTCCCTATGCGTGTTATTGCAAGGCTCAGTGTTCTACACCACTATACAGGCTCTCCGCAGCCAGATAATAGCTGTTTTTTTAATGTGATTCACCATAAATAAATTCAGATCAAATCTTTTTAGAAAATTCGGTGAACTGACCAAATTGAATTTTTGAGAAATTTTCTCATCTCTAGCCAGCACCATCAAGCCACTGCTGCGGTCTGCCTGTCTACCATCATTTTATGTACCGTATTGCTATTGCTCCACCAATACAGCTGCTACTACCCACTGCTAATTGTCTACTGCCACTAGCACAACCCCTACACAGCCACCACTACGACTACTATCCCAACACAGCTGCACACACATCTACTTACTGCCCTGCCTGTTCCAGGCTGTGCTTCTACTATTACCCTACCCTACCCTGTGCTGTGCTACTATTATTGCTGCCACTATTACCCTACCCTATCCACAACCACACTGTACTGCTGCAAATAAAAAGGATAATTTTCAAAGCTTTTTCAACTTTAAGCTTCTGTTTCTTCTGACAAATAAAACGTGTGTATAAATACGGGCAGGCATTCTTCCCCTGTTAAAGGGGTATTCCGGTAAAGTAACAATTTTTGAAAAAATGCATTAAGGCTGCAAGCTGTGACCCAACCAGAACCCATACCTATACAAATAACCAGAGCTTCAATTTACCCTGCAATCCATTTGTCTAGCTCCTGTGAGCCTGCAGCACACTGACAGTATCATGGCTCCTTATCTTCCCTCACAAAACTACAATCCCTAGCTTTCCAGCTGTGAGTTTGTGCTTGTTCATGAGTGTTGCTGTTCACTGATTGGCTGTCTGACATTCCAGTGCAGACATGCCCCCTCTACTCAGTAAGCTGCAGCACACTAACATTTAGCTAGAGAATTAATAGCAACACACTGAGCATGCCTGACCTGACAAAGGCTCACAACTGCAAGTCGGTGCCATGGTAACTCATGAGGAAGCACAGTGGGTAGTAAGGAAGAAGCTACTTTATAACTACTAAACGGTAAATATGTGAAACTGACATTGTTAGGTAATGATTGATGATGAATTAGTCTAAAACATAAGTTATATTTATGGTAACCGGAATACCACTTTAACACATAATTTTTAGATGCTTGTGCAGAACAAGCCACTGTTTGTTCTGACATTACTGTGTATGTGTGCATAAACATGGGCAGGTATCTTACCCTGTTAATGCATAATGTCACTATGTTTTTTGTTTTTTTTAATATGTTTAAACACCACTAATGGAATTTTTTGGAAGCTTTCTTATGGCAATAATCATAACAAATATGATGCTACACTATTGTTAGCACCATCAATTGTGCGTTTACCTATAGCTATATCTGTCACTGTTAGGGCGCATTCACATCACCATTTAGCTTTCCGTTCTTCTGTTCTGTCAGAAGAAGAGAGAGAGAAAAAAAAACTGGATCCAGTAAAAAAAATGGATCCTATTGCATCAGTTATGCATAGGATTGAAACAGATCAGTTTTTTTGCAGGATCCAGTAGAAAAACGGATCCTGTTGCATCAGTTGTCGTCCGTTTGAGCCATTTCCGCCTGAGATCCGTTTTTTTTAGATGGGAACAAAAATACTGCGTGCAGGGGTATTTTCCCCATCTAAAAAACAGATCTAGGACTGAAGTAGCTCAAACAGATGACAACTGATGCAACAGGATCTGTTTTTTTTTTTTTTTACTGGATCCTGTTTTTTTTTTCTCTCTCTCTCTTTTTCTGACGGATCAGAAGAACGGAAAGCTGAATAGTGATGTGAATGCACTCTTACATTTCATATCGCTGTCATTGCATTAAAGAGCTTAAGAAGATCATGGGAAGGAGAGGACGATCAAAAAAAAAAAAAAAAAGACAAGACCTAAAAATATAAATCAAGGTCCTAGGGTTCTAGAAATCACTCCTCTATAATTTGAATCTCTGTTCTTTCTATGCATAGGAGTCATGTAGCGGTCCTACTTGCTAAGTTGGTGTTTCCACTGGTACCATTTTGGGAATATATGATTCTTTGAAGAAGTGAAGAAAGAATCACTTCAGACACTGCTATTGTCAGGGAGTCTGGGAAGGATGGCAGACCCTGAGCTCCCCACAACCCCTGTCCCTGCCTATTGCCCCCCTACGCTAGATCGTAGGATGACAACTGGAGGACAAAACCCTGTACTGGCTAGGGAGTGGGGAGTTGGAAGGACAGAGACTAAACAAACACGTAACACAGAATAGTGGTTAACAGTCCGAGGTTGACAACGAGAGGGCATAAACAGGCAAAATCACAATCCAAGAGCAAGTCCAAAATACAGGCCGGGGTCAAACACAGGTGAGTAGAAGGTACCAAATCAGCAGGCTGAAGACAAAGTCCAAGATACAAATCCACAGGTCAAACACAGGAATCAAGCACAAGGGTAAACGCTGGTGATGAGCCACAAGGGACAATCAAACACTGGCAATGCACTGGAGAGAGGAGTATTTAAGCAACCAGAGATCCCACCCCTGTGCTCTGAATGGACCAAGCTCCAGAAGCCAGATCATCCACACCTGGGAATTAGCCCAACATGAACAGGACAAAACATGAGGCCGGGCGTCAACTTCCTAGCAGATGAGTAGAAGTGTGAACAAGGTACAAAGAGACTTAGACGTCGAATGCCTAGCAGAGTTAGAAGTGTGAATAGGGTTAGCTAGAGACTAGGCGTCGACTGGTTAACACAGCCAAATTCACACTGAGTGTACGAACTCTAACAGCTATATATTTTTACTTTTAATGGTATTCACCATACAGGTTAAATAATTTCATTTTAATGCCTCATTCACATGTCATGTTTCTTTTGGTCAGTGATTTCCATCAGTGATTTTGAGCCAAAACCAGGTGCGCATCTAAACATAGAATGGGTGCAGATCTTTCCCTTATACCGTATGTCTGTGGAGGCTCCAATCCTGGTTTTGGCTCACAATCACTGATGGAAATCACTGAACAAAACAGAAGTGTGAATGAGGCTTAATGCTAATGTTATAGTTCAGGTGATACCAGTTAGATGCATGTTTTCTAGTTATTTTTTTTTTAGTGGGGAAGAATTTTTGTGGATTTTTCACCTTTTTTTATATACAGTCATTGGGGCCATTTACTAACCTATTTACGTCACTTCTGTGGCACATTTTGTTGCACGTCATATGTGCGTAAAATTGTGCAATATTTCCCTCTTCACACCACTTAGAAGTGATAAGCAAAGTCGCCATTCTGTGGGTGCAGAGCAGGCGGCACTGCAGGCCCTCCACAATTTTTTTTCTGCAGTGAAAAAGCCTTAACTATACAGCTCATACTGTATATGAGAGTCGTGCGCCTCTGCATACATTTGGCCCATTCTCCATCAGCACAAGGGGAATCAAGTCTGAAGTACAATACATCTGTGTTGATACGAAAATTTCCCAATTGGACTTTTTTGGCTAATTTCAAAGACTACAAGGTCCATTTCAACTGTAACAAATAACACTGAAGATCAAGTCATGTAAAACCTTGAACTTTATTAGAGATGATTGAATTGCTCAAAAATCAGTTCAGGTTCTATTCAGCCAAATCAGTCTACTGATTTGATTCAGGTTCATTCTACCCAAATTGAAAGTGCTCCATTTGGCCTGAATATTTTTTAAATTAATAATAATAATAATTATTATTTTTTTCATAAACTCTCCAAACATCAATGAAATCAAATCACAAAAAATTCAGATCCACCTCAAATGTATTCAAAATCAGGTTGAATCCAATTTGTTTAGATCATGTCTAAACGTTATAATTTGTCGAAGCTGTCGATAATGTGTTACCAGGTTTACATTTTAGTTTTGTTTTTTTTCACCAGGTGATGAACAATATTTTGATGATGCTGAGATAACATCCAGAACAGACTTCCCAGAAAGCTGGCTTTGGAAGACAGTGGTAATGAATGAAGCACCAGATGCCAAAGGGTGAGTATAAGTCTACAGTCAACTTATTAAGTGGAATGTATGTGAATGGAAGATAGAATCTATTTTTAATGAAATAGCGCCACTTTTGTCCATGTGCTGTACTTGGTAAAAGGAATGTGACATCAGTAAATTAAATTTTTAATGCAAAATAGGATATTTCATAATTATTATCTGCATTAACAGTCATCCTATCCAGTATTGTCAGATATGTGTTAGAGTTTACATAACTATGTACTTCTCTAACTTTTAACAGGATCTCCACCAAGTTTATTCCTACTTTATTAAAAAAATCGACCACCACATGGGAGGTTTTGGCTGTAAGTCTATCTGACAGTAAAGGTAAGTTGATTTGTTTCATCCCCTTGAAGATTAGACTTTTTTGGATTTGGAGAGACAACATAGAAAAATCATAGACTTGTCATTTTTTTCCTTCTCTAAAGAAAAAGGAAAAGTCTGGTACCGTGTTAGCCAATAGAAAATTTGTTTAGTGCTCTCATTAAGAGAAACAAAATAAAAGTATTGCAGGTTTGATACCTTTTAATGGCTAAAAAACCCCAGAAGTAATGCTGTTACACAGCGAGCTTTCGGGACATCACCAGTCCCTTCATCAGGTGTACTAGAAGAATATATGAAGAAACAGGATTATATATACAATAAGAACAGAGGCATGGGGGGATGAATGGACATTTGAAAAACAACAGAATAAGGGGTGTGAAAGTTTTATGGCCTCTAAAATGATGTTATCTCAGAGACCTGGTGCCCCCACTATGTCTATAGAAGACTCTTTAGATCTTGTAGTGTGTCATAAATCCCGGGGAGAGGCTCGAGCCAAGGAACGGTGATGAAAAGAACTCCTCGGAATATCCGAATGTGGGATTAGTTCTTTGCCCAGACTCTGCATGGTGGGAGGAAGGAGGATCAGGGTGAGGATGCGGTTGCCCAGACTCTTGGCTACTGAGACTGGACTTTGTGGAAGAGTGGGTGGTGCTTAACCGACTGGAAGCATTATCAGTTGAAATCCAACCGACTACCTGCTCGCACTGGTGTGGCGACAAGAGTTGTGTCTTGCACTGCCCTGCAAACTGTGACATGAAGCTAGGAGTTTTGGATGACTTTGTTTCTTGGGCTCTGCCAGCAGGCACAGTTTCACCGCGCCCAGAGCCATGGCCTCTGCATTCACCATCAGCAGCACGCCCACTTCCCCGTCCCTTAGTGCTTACCTTGCGCATTTTGTATAGTATATATGCAACTTGGTCACAACTGCAGTACTGCAGATTTTTATTAACTGTATGATCACAAAAATGTAAACGAATGTCCAATATTCTGAATCCACAAACGTTATAGAGCAGACGCAAATGAGGAACTGTGGCCTAAATTATCAGTATTAAATGTAACAACGGATGTCAGCTACATAGACTTTTGAACGGTTGTAATACGCTGTGCACCTAGCGTTACTGACAGGGCACACTTTTTTTTTTTTGCCACCCAAAAAAAAAAAAAGCAGACATATTTCACAATGGACTTTGGTCTTTTTGGAACAGAAACAATCTTTCTACCTACCCAAATCCTATCCCTATAGTTTAATTCCCTCCTTGCTTAAATTAAACTGCAGACGCAAATGAGAAACTGTGGCCTAAATTATCGGTATTAAATGTAACAACGGATGTCAGCTACATAGACTTTTGAACGGTTGTAATACGCTGTGCACCTAGCGTTACTGACAGGGCACACTTGGGTTCTTTTTGACACCAAAAAAAATAAAAATGCAGAAGGATTTAACAATGGACTTTTGTGTCTTTTTAACAATAATACTAACCCTGCCTATAGAAATTCTATCCCTACACAAGTCCCTCCTTGCGCAAATGTTATACAGCAAGACACAAAAGAAGTACTGTGGGCTTACCAGCAGAAATTATAGCAAAGTAAGTCGGGTATATAGTATACAGAGAGTATCCTACAGCATGCAGCAGCAGCACATGTGGCATTAATGGCAGGCCACCTAGCGCTATTTTCACCACCTTTAAACACCCCAAAAATAATAAAATAATGCTTTGTGCCAGATATAATAGCCCTTAAAAGGGCTTTTGGGTCTTTTTAGAGCAATTTCTATCCCTGCCTAGCGTGCTTCGCTCCCTACACTGTCTGTCACTGCTTGCAGCAGCTGTCCCTGGCTTGGTATGTGCCGGTCACATGTCACCGGGTGCTTTATAGCACCCAATGACGCGTTCCCAGCCATCCAATCAGTGTAATGCCAGTAGCTAAGATGGCTACTGGCATTACACTGAATGCCATCCCTTCCCGCACGCTAATTGGCTAATTAGCGTGCAGGGAGGTGACTTGAGCATGGCGCTTGAGCACACGCGGTGTTCGGCAGATGGAGGGAGGTAGGGAGGAGAGTGGCTGGCTACAGGTGAAAAAGCCCACACAGGCCAGAGGCCAGCGTCTTTCTTTCCCGAGCACCGCCATGTTCGGCCGAATAGTGTATTTAGCCGAACATGTTCGCTCATCACTAGTAAACAACATTAACTGTAGAACATGTAAATGTCCCAGGGATCCTATAGTCCTGCTGTGTGTTAGGGATCCGGATCTTATCCGTTTTCATTATAATGTATGGGAACAGGTTTTGCATCTTCGTATATTACAGGGATGGGTTTCTTTTTCTGTGGTACATGGCCTTGAACTTGATCTGATCAGAATATTTTTTAGATTTGGAGGTTGTCCAAATCTATACATGATTCGGTGATACTGTGTCACAGGATGTCTATCTATGTGTGTATATGTGGCCACCCAGCGGTCATGATGTGATCTGAAAGTTGTCAAGGCTTTTGCGAGCATGCCACCATTAGATATGAGCAATTCGAAGTTGACAAAGTAGAATTTGATACAAATTGCAGGAAAAATTCCTGAAGTTCAATTTCCTAGAGCTTTGTTGTAACGAATCGTATTTGTTCTAAAATATCTGGTGCACATGTTAAAAAGCGGAAGTAACAAGCCCGGGAACTAGGAAGCACCCATATTGCTGTGTACCCAGCCAATCAGCATTTAGCCAGCCCCTGTGATGTCACAGCCCTATAAAAAGCCTCTTCCTGCCCAGTGTAAGTTTTCCAGTGAACTTATTGCAGGGAGAGACATTACAGGCACTAGGGTCAATGATTAGGAACCAATGTATTCACAAAACATTACTATTGAGCAGTTCTGGGACATCTTAGAGATAGTGTAGGGATATAATATGGAGGCAATATCCACACTATATGGAGAGAGCAGGGACAATTGTACAGTGTAAAGCCTGGATAATAGGGGCTATTCTGTTACACCTTGCTGCACTAATTGGGGTTAAAAAGTGGTCTAATACTATTGATTTTAGGTTGTTTGCATACTTTTATACAAATTTAATTCCATTAATCCTTGATTGTGTAATTGGGGTGAAATTGCAGCTTGATACTACAGATTATGTGGGGTTCACGTTGTTTTATATTTAAAGGGAACCTGTCATCTCCGAAACACCCCCTGAACTAGAGTAAGCGTTGTATAGTGTAAGTGATGCTGAATCTGATTATGTAATTTTTATCTTCATACTCACTTCCATTCTGACGCTGTGTTCCCACAAACCTGCAGTAAAATGCACTCACTGAACTCTTCTTTGAGTCCTTTCCATTATGTGAGTGTGCACTGGAGTCCACTGAGTGCATTTTACTGTAGGTTTGTGGGAGCACAGCGTCAGAATGGAAGTGAGTATGAAGATAAAAATTACATATTCTGATTCAGCATCACTTACACTATACACCGCTTACTGTAGTTCAGGGGGTGTTTTGGAGATGACAGGTTCCCTTTAATTCAATACATTAATCATTGATTGTGTAATTGGGTGAAATTGCAGCTTGATACTACAGATTTTAGGGTGTTCACATTCTTTTTTCCATAAGGAAATCTGGTAATCCTTAATAGAGTAATTGGGGTGACATTGTGGCCTGATACTACAGATTTTAGGATGTTTGTTTTCCTTTTTCCATAAGTAAATCCTTTAATCCCTAATTGTGTAATTGGGGTGAAATTGCTGCCTGATACTACAGATATTAGGGTACTCATGTTATCTTATATAAAAGTACATTCATTCATCCTTGTTTCGAGGGTGAATTTGCAGCCTGACAATACAGCTATTTCACAGTTACTGTTACAGTATGTCCGACAGACAGGTGCCAGGCCATTCTAAGGGAACAGGCAGTGGAGCTGGCAGAAGTAGCAGCAGAAAAAGGAGGTGGTAGCAGTAGTTGTAGTGACAGGCTAGAACTGCCAGTGTCAACTAGCTGTCGTGTTTTGAACAGCAACCAAGCTGTCCTTGAATGGTTGACTCAGTCTTCAATATCATCTCAACTGACATCAGACACACCCAACCAGGAGTCGGTGGGTTCCTCTGACACCACGCTTAGTTGACATAGCCTGGGAACAAGCTCTGTAGCCCCCACCTGAACCTGCCTTTTTCTTTTTCTGTTCCTTCTGCTTGTGAAGTATTGTATGCCGTTGGCTCAGCTCTGCCTTTCAGCAGCTACTGTCCAGCCAAGATGTGGAGGAGAGAGACGGGAAAGTAGCGACGATGAGAGTTGCGTGGGAGCAGGTATTGCGAGAGATCAGGTATGTGGCACTAAGACTGCTGAGGGTGAAATCAGCGATGTGCAGACAGTAGCGGGTGATGATGTAGCTGATCGCCAGTGGATGCTGGGTGAAGAGGGGGCTTCATCCTCATCAGTGGATGAGGGTAGCAGCTTGTATGCGAGACAGCAGTTGAGCCAGCAGGGGGGCGTCAGTGTTAGGTCTGGAGCCAAACGTGCCTGGGGTAGACTATCTGCTACTGAGAAGCCTACCTGTCCGGAAAGAATTAGCAGTGCACGGGTTCATGAAGGCAGTGTCAGCAGGCAGTCAGCATGCAGTGGTGTGAGGGGAAATGCCATACTCGCCAGTGTGGTTGAAGCGAGGCTAGGGTGCCAATGTTGGCACCACGGCCCTGCCTCAACACATACTGCGTCACCATAAAGTGGCCTGGGAAAACCATGGCGCTAATATAGTGGTACAGCCTAACGCAGCAATGCTGAATCACCCAGTGACCCGCACCCCTTCTCCAGTAGTTGAGGCTCCACCACCTCAGCAGAAGGGAGCTGTGCTTCCTTCCCATCATCTACTGCTCCTGATGCTCCTCCTCCTTCTACCCCTCCTCACTTGTTTCGTCAGAAATTGATCAGGCGATTGCAAAAAGACAACCTTATGGATGCACTCATCCAGCCGTGCAGAAGCTGAATATGTTCCTTGCTAAGTTGCTGGTAGTACAAGTACCTCCACATTCTCAAGCTGTGAATACTGCATCAATGTCCTCCTCTGCCTCCTCATCATCAAACTTGTCCTCAGCTTTCACTGCAGGCACAATTCGGAGTGCTCCTCCAGCATACCACTTATGCAGAACAAGGTGGAGACAAGCTGTTCTGCACCTGGTTTGCTTGGACGAACAGAGTCACACCGAGGAGGAACTGCTCCATGTGTTTCAAGAGGAAATTGAATCATGGCTCTCTCCTAGCCAACTAAAAATCGGAACCAAAGTCATCGACAACGGGAAGAACATCCAGGAGGGCTGAACCATGAGCCCTGTGTCGCAGACATCTTTAATCTGTTTGTAGATTGGTTCCTGAAGTCTTCCATCCAACTGCAAGACATATTGAAAATGGTTAGAAAACTGTGCATGCACTTCAGCCACTCTTACACTGCAAAACATGCTCTCCATGACCTGCAAAGGCAGAATAGTTTTCCCCAACATTGCCTTATTCGTGATGTTTCCACCCGTTAAAACTCCACCCTCCAGATGTTAGACCTACTATATGAGCAGAGGAAGTCTGTAAATGATTTCTTGATGATTCAGGCGGATAGGAGCACTTCCCTGTGCAACTTCTATGTTAGCCATTGGCAGCTCATGCATGACACCTGCTGTTTGCACAGGCCCTTTGAGGGGGCCACTTTATTTGTCAGTTGCCAGGACTATGAGATGAATGCTGTTATGCCACTCCTTCAGGTCCTGGAGCAGATGCTGATAAATCTATCTGGTCAGGGGACAGGAGACGTGGCACCTACATCTCACAGCCACCTAAGCCCTGTGGGGGCTGAACTAGCAGAGGAGGAGGACATTTACGCACAAGCAATGTATACAGAAATGGGTGGTTTATGTGCACAAGTGACCGGAGAGGAGCCAGAGAAGAATAAGGAGCTAGAGGCAATGAGGAAGACCAGGCAGATGACCCCGACAGACCGTGGAAGTATGCAGTGCAAATGGCCAGATGCATGCTGAGTTGCTTGTATAGTGACAGCTGAATTATCACAATTCGGGAGAGGGATGGCTACTAGCTCTCCACCATATTGGTCACTGCCTATGTGCGCCATCTACCATGCTCACATTCCACTGCCATGGCTGCTGGAGGTGGGGTGGGGGTGGGGCAGGAGCAGCAGCAGCTCCATCAGCAGCAACTTAAATCTGGAGTCTCTAATGAGCACTTTTCTTCACCTGACTACTGAAGAAACCACCCACCAGCTGCAGAACCTGAACCAGCAGACAGTGGCATAGTTGGACTGCACCCTGCCACCCCACATCAGGAGCAGACTTGGAACTTAAAGTGGCCCTGGAAAAAATAAATAAAAGTGGTTTTGTGTTGTAGGGGTGTCCAAATTGACAGAAGGCAGGGCATTACATAGTTTAAAATAAAGTCCCAGCAGAAACATATACCACAGGGAGGCACAATATATTGCCTCAAAGGTTGTCCTTCTGTTGTGGCTATCAATAGATGAGACCTTATTATGTACTTGGCCTGCGGCAGAGAGGACGACTTAGGTGGCCCCCATGGGGCATCGGCCAACCGGGAAATTTCCCTGTAACATCTATGGCGAATCCAACCCTGCCCCAGATCCAAGATCCCTTAGAATACTGGCCAGCCAAACTTGATTTGTGGCTGCAACTGGCTGAGTTTGCCCTGGACAAGCTTTTTTGCCTGGCCAATAGTGTGGCAGGTGTTTAGTGCAGTGAGGGGGCATAATTAACCCAAGGTAATTATCCCAAGAACTCACCTGCATCAGACTAGATCATTCTGGGTGCCACACCTGAACTTTGTGAAAAAAAAAAACATTTCTTTTGCTCACCTGCTTCAGCCACTATTCTGATGCTGCCACCTGCCTGATGCCATGCACTTGCTTTCTCTGCTTCCATCTTCTGCTGCCACCCACCATCTTGTGCGGTTACTGCAACTGCTGTTGCCCCCCACATCCCCACTCTGTGACTGGGCCACTGTGTTGACTCTTCATACGGTTGCCACCCTCAGCACTCTGTGACGGGAGCACTAGCGTCCCTGTTTGGCCGTTTATTTTACCTTTCTTCTGATCTGTCATTGGGATGGAAAAATGAGAAACACAAAGGATTCTGTCTTTGGAGCATCCATAAGGCCTCTATCACACGGTCCCTATTTTACATCAGTATTTGCTCATGATTTGAAAGGCAAAAATAGGAGTGGGTACAAAACACAGAAGACATGCAAACTTTCCATTCACATGTCATCTCTGTTTTGGATCCACTCCTGTTTTTTTTTTTTATCTTAGCAATACGAATTACGGACTAAATGCTAACCGTGCAAAGGCGGAGGTTGAAAAGACAGGATACGTTTTTTGGGGGTTGTTATTGTCAAAATAAACAGTGACATCAACACTAACTTACTCCTGACACCCTCTCCACTGTGTCAGGGGGCCACTACTTGTATTAGTGTGTAACAGAACAGGTTCTGTAGAAATCTATGTAGAATCAGCTGACTGTGTAAAAGGAATTTGCTCTTTCACTCTATAGTAGAATCTTGGGCCAAACCACGGTTCTTTATACCTGACACTTACATTGACCTATACCTGACACTTCAGTTATTTGGTCCAGATTATCAGGACCTGGAGATTTACCAGAGTTGGCCTTTCACACATGTATTTATCACCCCAGATATGTTCTATGTCGGGTGCATTCTCACTACAGAGAAAATGTTCCAGGTGCCTAGACAAGGGGTGGGAACTTAGGCATGGCCACTGTGATTTTATGGAACATTTACTGCTGTTTTCACACATGCGCTCACTCGGACATAACCCAGAGTTAGTACTAGGGCTGTGGGGAGTAAAAGTCTGGGTAAGGCCCGGGACTGATATTGCAGATATGTGCATTCACACATACAGTCCCTTCGGATAAACTCCAAAAATGTCAGGATTCCACTATGAGTGTGAAGTTAAGAGTGACGCCTGTCAACTGCCTGTCATGCTGATGCACAGTAATGCCCCTTTCACACGAGCGGGAGACTCGCATGTCTCCCGCAACGCATCTACAGGGCTGGACTCCGGCACTGACTGGGATCGCATATAATGCTATGCGATCCCTGCCAGTGCCGAGTCCAGCCCTGTAGATGCGTTGCGGGAGACATGCGAGTCTCCCGCTCGTGTGAAAGGGGCATAACTGTTTCACTAGCACAGTGGACTAGCTAAGCATGTTTCTTCAATGTACAGCGTTGTAAGCTGATATAAAGGCTCTCTGCAGCCGGGAAATAGCTGGTTTTTAACACGCTTTGTCACAAATAAATTTGGATAGAATAAAAGTTTTTTTGAAAAATTACGACAAAGAGTCCGAATAAAATGTTTTTTAAAAGTTGCTAGTCCGTATTTTCTTCATATTTTTAAGCATAAGACTACAGGTTTGCCACTTTGTTCAGACATAATGGCACAATTATAACCTGGGTCTGGATCAGTACCCAGTGCCTTTACTGCAAGTCAAGGAATGAGAGTGTTGTAATTCGTGTTGTAATTCAACAATCAGAGTGTTGTAATTCGACAGTTCTTAGCTGGGTTTTTACAGCGTCTAGTCTGGCACCCTATACAAACTGGTCTGGGTTAAGTATCTCATGTGGAACCATGTCGCAGATGGCACTCAGAGCTTTCTGGATATTTAGGCCTCTTTCACATAAACTATATGGATTGTGTCTTGAAAAAACTGATGTTTTTGCGTGGAAAATTCAGTTTTGTCTGCAATTAAGTTTAGTTTTTCCTGCGCTGGTGCCATCAGTTTTTGATGCGTTTTTCACATGTGTTAAAAAAAAAACTGAAGGATTACAAACTACATTTCCTAGGAACCATCAGTGAAAAACGCATTGCATCCGGAATGCATCCAGATTGCATCTGGATTTAATACTTTTTTTATGCAAGCTCCATTCACTATGGAGCCAGGACTGTGTGAAAGATGCAGAATATAGAACACACTGGGATTTTTTGATAGCAGAAATGATGCGTGAAAAATGGATCAGGATTCAGTCTGGATGCTATACATTCGCTTAATGCTTTGCACCCGGACTAAAATTTGATTAACTGTACACTTCTCAGTACTCAACCATGACTTAACCTCCCTCAGGGTTGCTCCTTCCAATTGACCAATCAACATAGAAACTTTCTGTTCATCATTGAGGGAAATCTGAAAGGGGCCGCACTGTATAAGTGGGGCAACTCCTGACTGCATGGGGAGGTTTTTCGTTAGGGAAAGTTATGTCAGGTTTAGCCTAATTAAGATTCGGTGCTGAAGGGGTTAATAGGAGTAGGTCAGGTGACTTCCCAGGAAGCCCTGGGGTGTGATGTTATATAGGGGACCTCCCCCCTGGGTTGGGCCTGTTTGCTGGATCTCGGAGTAAGAAGAGCTGTCCCTCCCTCCCCTTTTTGTTTTTGTCTCAAGTCATGGCTAGTGGTTAGCATTGTTGATGTTTAATCATCGAGGGTCTCATGCCCCCGCTTACGCGGGTGAGTGCGTTCATCCTCATGGTATTAAGTGGTCTAAAAGGTGGAGATGTTATAAGAAGAAGAAACGGTTGAAAATAAAGTTAAGGTTGGAATTAATAAAAGCGGTGGCTGAACCCCACCATTAAAAGAATTACAGTGTCTGTCTGTTTTATTCAATACTAGCAGAAGGACCGGAATTCGCCTGGATATATTTCGTCTATTTCATTTAGTGTTTGTCGTTGCAGAGAGAAAGCCAATGCAGCTGACAGAAGTTGATTCTTACCTTCATTTTTTTCAATCCCCATTGGCTACGGAGTGGGAGGGGGCGTGACCTGACAGGGTCGTGGGCGTAGTTTAACTGGACGTTAGAGGAGGTTGCTTTTAAATCCTTCTTTTGAGGGTGGCCTGAATTAAAGGTCGATACCATGGTAATTTATGAGGACACATAATGGGTAGCAGTGGAAGAAAACATCGCTTCGCACGGGTATATTTAATCTATTTCATTTAGTGTTTCTGGTTGTCGTTGGAGAAAGAAAGTCATCCGCACTCCCACCCCTGCAGCTGACAGAAGTTGAATTTTAGCTTCATTTTTTAAATCCCCGTTGGTTGTGCAGTGGGAGGGGGAGTGGCCTGTCTGAGTCAGGGGGGTGCGGTTTAAAGTCCTTCTTTTGAAGGAGGCCTTAATTACAGGTCGATGCCATGGTAATTTATGAGGAAATGCGATGGGTAGCAGTGGAAGAAAACATCTTTTATTACTGCTGAATGGTCTTAGCCTAAAATTAGTCAATCCCCATTGGCTGTGGAGTGGGAGGGGGCGTGACCTGACCAAGTCAGGGGAGTGGCTTAGCAAGACCTAGGGCGGGGTTTTAAGTCCTTCTTTAGGGGACAGCTTGAATTACAGGTCAATGCCATGGTAATTTATGAGGACACGCAGTAGCAGTAGAAGAAAACATCTTTTATGACTACTGAACGGTCTTAGTCTAAATTTAGTCTAAAACATAAGTTATAATTATGGTAACCGCAACAGTGTCATCCACAGCGCTCTGCCCCTTTAAAGCAGCGAATAGAAATGGCTGAGCTCCTCAGCTGGCTGCTAATTACCTGGCTAGGTTGTTATAGAAACCTGTGTGCATGTGGAGAAAATGGCAGTTGGAATTTGAAGTGAAATGCTCCCAGACTAATATTGTCTAATGGAGATCGTATTTTGTGAATATCTCGGGAACGGTACGTCCTAGAGCTGAGACCTGTTCTAAAACCTTCCCAGAAACCTGATGTACCTGTGTACTGAATTTGGTGAAAATCGATCCCCAATTTGGTCGCGCATGGAGAACAGAGAGACGGACGGACAGACGGAAACTCATTTTCATATTATTAAGAGATTAAGTGGGCTTAGTTGTTATTAAGGGGTTTTCACTCCATGCAGTCATCTTGTAAATGGCACTCATTTGATATCTAAAGTCTTTGAGGCCTGTAGGCTCTCCTCCATATTTTGATAACCATGATGCACAAAAAAGTATGGCACTGACAAGGGTATTATTGGACTAGAGATTACCAGACTAGCAGGCATATCACGGTCTCTGTCTACTAACAAGGCAGCAAAGTATAGTAGCACAATAAGGCAGTAACTCTGTCCCTCACTAGCAATTCTCTAGCTAGTAATGCAGGATACAGTCTCACTAGCAAAGTCACAGAGGGGAATGCCGATAGTTGCAGGTTCTCTCATGGGGCTAGTTCACCTCAGTTTAAGGCTGGAGTGTTCCTGTAGATGCCACTGGCTGTCTTTATCTACTGGTGCTGGATCGACAATGACTTGCTCTACTGGTGCTGGACTGTATCCTGTTTGTGATGCCAAATTGCAGTGGCCAGGTTTGGGGTGGACCCAACGTTATATTGGGTCCCCTGGACACTGTTGAGCTGTCACCATGTGTTGCTGCCCACCGGAAGGGATGGCAAGGCATGGTGCACCGCAATAAAAATTATGTTCAGAGAGTCAGGGTCTGCAGTTAACCAGTGTGCTTCCTTATTGGAGGAACTTAGGTGCTAAACAATACAATTGAGGCATATATCTGGCTTCTCTAGTCTCCTCCCAGGCAGAAGAAGGTGTTTGATGCTGAGGGCAGGCCTAAGCTAGCTGTCCCTCTCCCTCTCAGTAGGTTGATACCCTGGCCAAAAGTTGAAGGCCCACGGTCTGTGGCAGAGTATCCCTGTCTCAGCACCTACTTCTGGTCACTCAAGTAGTCTCCTCTTCTAAGCACTGGACCCTAACTTCTGGGGCTCTGACTACTCTCCTTGTATACTGTTTCTAGATGAACTAGAACATTCTAGCGGGAGGGGTGGAGTGAAGAAACTCACCACAAACAACTGCAACGTTACACTTTCCGTCTCTTATAGACTTGCACTAGAGCTTCAATGACACTCAATGGCAGTGACGCTGGAGTTTCTCCAGACAAAAACAGGTTTTCAGACATAATAACATAGCAGCCCTTGGCATTAGTGTTGAGCGAGCATGCCTACGCTCAGGTCCGTTGAGCGCAATGCTCGAGTCTCTTCCCCGCACGTTTGTTCGCTGTTAGGCAGCGAATAAACGTGCGAGGGAGTACTGTTGGTTTGTAAGCTAATGCTACGAATTTGTATGCTAATGTTAAGCATTATACGCTAAGGGGTACGAATTCAGTTAATTAGCATACTTTTACGAGTGAAAGGAGTAACAGAGGAGAAGTCCCGATTCTGACCTTTTTCTATTAACCACACACCCTCCCCTCTTCCGAGTGGGGGGTGCCTGGTTTGGTCCCATTGACTAACATTATGCTCGGGTTCTCGGCCGAGCGCTCGAGCAACCCCTAGTGCTCGACCAGAGCACCCGAGCATACGAGCACAGAGGTGCTCGCTCAACACTACTTGGCATTCTAAAGGTCAGTCTGTCTTCTTTTGGTGGTAAAAAATTATACTCTGGAGTATAATGCAGGATGTAACTCCGGATCCCAACAAAATAAATAAAGTAATGTATATACATTTTAGTTTAGTCATATGGGATTTGACATTATCTTTCAT
Organism: Rhinella marina; assembly: GCA_900303285.1. Lineage (NCBI taxonomy): Eukaryota > Metazoa > Chordata > Amphibia > Anura > Bufonidae > Rhinella > Rhinella marina. The sequence goes on along the minus strand of ONZH01021162.1, from coordinate 10,846 downwards.
GTCTACATTTTCTTCACAGGTATCTGTGTGTCTAAACCTCACAATATTGAGGTGAGGATGGACTTCTTCATTGATCTGCAGCTTCCATATTCTGTGGTGAGAAATGAACAAGTAGAGATACGGGCCATTCTCTACAACTATCATAACATTAAGCTGAAGGTAAGTCAACCAGATTACAGTCATAAAAAGTGGAAAGATTGGCCAATTAACCTTAATATTTTAACTGCACCTTCTTTTTTTGTAAAATTTGTTGTCTTTGGTTTAGTTGTATGTATTCTGGACCTACAATGAAAATTTTTGCAGTCTCTCTACTGCCAAGAAGAAGTTCCAACAACAAGTGGAGATACAACCTTCCTCATCTGTGGTTGTTCCATTCATTATTGTGCCACTAACATTGGGATATCATGACATTGAAGTGAAGGTAGCTGGACAGCATGTATCTGATGGTGTAAAGAAAACACTAAATGTTGTGGTAAGTAACAAAAAAACCCTGCAATATTGATGATAGCCCTGTAGGTGTAATGTGGTAATGAATGTGACAAATTACAAACATGAGCAACAATATTCCACCATATAGATGATCATTTTATGGCTCCATGCAACATCCACGTTGTAGGAAGCCATGATAAATAATGCTTAGACATTGATGGACCCCATTGTACCTCTGTGTACCTCCATATGTTTCTTACAAAGATTTAGTCTTTCAAATCTACAGGTTGGGCCATTTATATGGATACACCAGAATAAAATGGGAATAGTTGGTGATATTAACTTCCTGTTTGTGGCACATTAGTATATGGGAGGGGGGAAACTTCATGGGATGGGTGGTGACTATGGCGGCCATTTTGAAGTCGGCAATTTTGGATCCAATGGGAAGAGGGTCATGTGACACATCAAACTTATTGAGACTTTCACAAGAAAAACAATGGTGTGCCTGGTTTTAACGTAACTTTATTCTTTCATGAGTTATTTACAAGTTTCTGACCACTTATAAAATGTGTTCATGCACATATATCAATGGATATTCATGAATCTTTCTTGATCTATAAAGTGATGTCTGGTTGGAGCTTTCTTAGTTAAGGGTTGTTGAGACCCTCAAAATAATTGAAATGGCATATTAAAAGCACCAGGCCGTATGTATGATGAGCAGACTTCCTGCATATAACCAATGCCAAATCAATCAGTGCCCTAAGTACGAAAAAAATGGAAAGGAGCTACAGCTCAGGAACTGGGATGACCTGACCAGCTGGATGGATTTGATTTTAATCACACACCATGCCCAGCCATCACCATTTTTATTCTTCAGAGTGTCGGACAACCTTTTAATGGAATGTCCCATTATATGCTGCCCAATGATCAGATGATCGTCACTGGTCAATGATGGTGACCGGTGTAAAGGCAGGGGAAATGTATCATTACATGTCGCCAGTTGAATGAATGCATGGCCCACCATGTAATCCATGAATGGGTTGGGTTCACAAGGAATCTCTGTTTGTTCTGGCTCATAGAGGGCTCCTGAGGAAGCCACAACCATTCATAATGTCCATATGCCACACTGGGGCATTGGACAGAGAATTTAGTTGTGAGGCATCCCCTTTAAAAGGTAGGAGTTTCACCAAATTAGCTTCAGAATAGAGTGTCTTCAGAGACCTACTGTACATAGGACTCAACATGTTCATGCATAAAATGGACAAGTCACTGATTTTTAATGGGTGTCATGTAATGCTTACACTAAATTCTCCTATGGTGGCACTGCAGGTAGAGTGAGCACTTACTACCAAGTTCAGCCACAGATTATAATTGATTGCTGAAAGTCCTAGCAGGTAGATAACCTGCATCATGTTTGGGGAATTATTCTATAAAAAAGTTATTGTCCACAATGGACACCAATGGACACTGCTAGCATACAAAATATATTTCACATTTGTTTTTCCTAAGGTGAGTCGTCGCCATGTTCCTACATAAATGGAGGTTGCCATGACCTTGCCTTCTTACTGCTGACGTCGAGTCAACTGTTCGTGCAGAGGAGACCGAGTATTATTAGATGACAACAGATGTGTGAGTAAGTAATATATTCACACCGAGACACTGCAAAGAAAACAAGCGCTATAGCACATTAATATTGCATGCCGTATCTTTTAGGTTTACTTGCATACTGCATGTCATACAGCTGTCATTTTTCATTTTCTGTTGTACATAGTAAAAATAAATGATAAAAATAAGGAAGATTATAGCTGCTGGGAAGGCTGGTGACGCTGATAACTTTTGTCTTATTTTGCATTCAGAAACCGTAACATTCTGGAAACTTAAAGTCCCACTCTTCCTATAATTAGTTAAACTAAAGCAAATCTATCACACAGTAAGGGCCTCAAAGTATGAAGACAAGTCTTCTATCCTATTTGCCAAAATGGCAACATGTCAACAGGTGCGACCAAAGAACTAACAGGAGCTAGTTTTTGAGTCTGGTGTATATATAAGGAGTGCACCTCCCCTGTCTGTATTAGCTAGAATTGACATCTGGCTGACCAAATGGCCATTTTGTCAAATAGAACTGAAGACCTGTCCCCATAAATGTAGCCCTTTCAGAGGGTAGTATAGTCTGTTAGATTCACTTTAAAGGGGCTGTGCAAGAAGCAAGAAGAACTTTGGGCAACCCACTCACAACTTGACTGGAACTGTAAAGGAAGAATTGCTTATCTACATCCCCCTGCTGTATCCTGCTCCTTCTCCTCCAGGCTTGCAATGGTCCACTGGGCCCCTCGATGTCAACATCCGGTTTGACATCGCTGCAGCCTATCACTGGCCGTGGCAGAGACTGGAACCCCTTGCTGCATATTACCATTTGCAATGATGTAAAAGAGCTGGTCATAGCCAGTGATTGCCTGCGGTGATGTCAAACCGGATGTTGACATCGAGGGAGCCCAGCAAACCATCCCAGGCCTGAAAGAGAAGGAGCAGGGAGCCAGCTCCAGGAAGCAGGTACGTAATTTTTCCTTTACAGATCCTGTTAAATGCACTGGTTATTGAAAACTCCCCTATTCTTGCGCAACCCCTTTGAGATTATGTCTTCTTGGTAACTTACTTATAGGTTAGGAGTAATATGGCGAGTTAAACAGTGGCTATTTTGTAATGCAGCAGACGTGGAACCACTGTAACTACTGAAAGAATTTGGTTTGGGGCTATTCTTGAGGGCATTGTTTAAGGTGAACCCCTAATTTTCAAAATTTTACCTCAAAGCGGGGATCTAGATTTTGCCTGCCACTAAGCCACTAGCTCTACTAGTAGTCTCTGTTCAAAGGCTTCTAACCCAAGTGGGTCAAGAGACGTCTAAGAGTGGAGGTAAGGGGACAGGCAAAAGCATAGTCGGTTGGCAAGCCAAGGTAAGAATAGACAGAGTTTGTTCAGTATGGTAGCCAGTCAGTAGATCAGGGAAGATGGAACAGGGCTCAGGACAGGATACACACTGCCAATGGTAAACAAGCAGAGGTTGGATACAGGAGTGGCTTAATTTTTCAGGATTAGGACAACTAGGAACCTAAAGCTCAGGCAACTTCTCATAGTGGCAGGTGACATATAACCCCAGGAAACACTGCCATTGGGTAGGACATATTAAGCCTTGTAGGTCATAACCCTTTAAAATCTGGGAGCAAGCAGCAGGAAGCAAGCTAGCTAACACAAGACAACACTGAGCATCAGGAAGGGTACATACTCCAGCAGCCATGCCCACTGGCACAGAAGAGATGCTGAAGGACATTAACAATTTCAGTGTTTCCTTATGGAAAAAAAAAACACAATAATGGCAAGAATTCCAACATGTTCAGAAGTTCTGAAATTGTCACAAGTCTCCTGTAACTTTTCCCCCTAAACTTAAACATTTAGGTAAAAAAATGCTCACAGTAACTTGCAGTTTTATAATGGCTGCTGTGTTACCAGTTGCTACCATGGAGTCTTATGCTTAATTGTTTAACTGATCTGGAGTTTTAACTATTGGAAAGTCTTTCCTGTTATACAATATATTAGAGCTACCTTAAAGGGCAGGTCCACTTTTGCAATCATTTATATACTAATTCATCTAAAATGATGTCATTTCACAAATTATTTTCAATGATTTTTTATTATTTACTCTTCCTTTTTTAAAATGGACGAGTACAAATGTTGACCCATTATTCATTTTTATCCTTTCAGCCAGAAATTCATCTTGCAACATGTTTTCTGAGTTTGAATGTGGGAATGGTGAATGTATTGAGTATGAACTGACCTGTGATGGCATTGCACATTGTAAAGACAGATCAGATGAGAAGCATTCGTATTGTGGTGAGTCTCAAGTACATGAAGCATTTCTGCATTAGATATGGTAACTTCAGAATTAATATCATTGAATCATAGTGAATATATGGTTTTAACTAAATATAGTATTTTTATTTTCTACTAGCTTATTACATTTCAAAAAAAGAAGTGTATAGGTGTTCATCTATCTTTTCTGGCATTTCAGTACCACTGTGGCCATATATATACATGCTATAATGATGCCATTATAGATGCAAATCTGAATTCATGAGGTGATCGGCACATATTCATTTTATCCTTCAACTTCCACTAGATGGATCTAGTGTACAGGAAGAGAGCTGCAACGGTATGGGAATACCCCCTGAGCTATAGTAGGGAGAGAGCTGCAGCAAAATAGGCACACCCCCTGAGCTATGATAGAGGAGAGCTGCAGTAGAAAGTACACACACCCGACCCACAAAAGAATGGACATGTCCCTGAACTGCCAGCTTCAAATAAATCTAGCATAGTTAATAGGAGCAAAAAACAGAGAGATCTCTGGATCCATTGTGATGTACAGGGGCTGATTGCCTGAACCCCTTTAAATAGATTTAGGAAACCATCATGGGAGAAAAAAAATAGATGTATATATATACACTTCACAGGTGTGCCCTGTCAGGTTTAATAAGTGGGATTTCTTGACTTATAAATGGGGGTTGGGACCATGAGTGGTGTTGGCAGATGTCAGGTGGATACACAGCTGATAGTCCTACTGAATAGACTGTTAGAATTTGTATTATGGCAAAGAAAAAGCAGCTAAGTAAAGAAAAACGAGTAGCCATCATTACTTTAAGAAATGAAGGTCAGTCAGTCCGAAAAATTGCGGAAAACTTTGAAAGGGTCCCCAAGTGCAGTCGCAAAAAAACCATCAAGCACTACAAAGAAACTGGCTTCACATGAGGACCGCTCCAGGAAAGGAAGACCAAGAGTCACCTCTGCTTTTGGAGGATAAGTTCATCCGAGTCACCAGCCTCAGAAATCGCAGGTTAACAGCAGCTCAGATTAGAGACCAGGTCAATGCCACAAAGAGTTCTAGCAGCAGACACATCTCTACAACAACTGTTAAGAGGAGACTGTGTGCAGCAGGCCTTCATGGTAAATATAGCTTGCTAGGAAACCACTGCTAAGGACAGGCAACAAGAAGAGAGACTTGTTTGGGCTAAAGAACACAAGGATGGACATTAGACCAGTGGAAGTCTGTGCTTTGGTCTGATGAGTCCAAATTTGAGATCTTTGGTTCCAACCACCGTGTCTTTGTGCGAAGCAGAAAAGTTGAACGGATGGACTCTACATGCCTGGTTCCCACCGTGAAGCATGGAGGAGTAGGTGTGATGGTGTGGGGGTGCTTTGCTGGTGACACTGTTGGGGATTTATTCAAAATTGAGGCATACTGAACCAGCATGGCTACCACAGCATCTTGCAGCGGCATGCTATTCCATCCGGTTTGCATTTAGTTGGACCATCATTTATTTATGAACAGGACAAATGACCCCAAAGACACCCTCCAGGCTGTGTAAGGGCTATTTGACCAAGAAGGAGAGTGATTGGGTGCTACGCCAGATGACCTGGCCTTCACAGTCACCAGACCTGAACACAATCGAGATGGTTTGGGGTGAGCTGGACCGCAGAGTGAAGGCAAAAGGGCCAACAAGTGCTAAGCATCTCTGGGAAACTCCTTCAAGACTGTTGAAATACCATTTCAGGAGACTACCTCTTGAAGCTCATCAAGAGAATGCCAAGAGTGTGCAAAGCAGTAAATCAAAGCAAAGGTGGCTTCTTTAAAGAACTAGAATATAAGACATATTTTTAGTTGTTTCACACTTTTCTGTTAAGTATATAATTCCACTTGTGTTAATTCATAGTTTTGATGCCTTCAGTGTGAATCTACAATTTTCATAGTCATGAAAATACAGAAAACTCTTTGAATGATAAGGTGTGTCTAAAACGTTTGGTCTGTACTGTATATATATCAGATATGTAGAAAAGTTGCCATGTAATTCATAATTTTCTTCATGTCTGATTAATGTCATTTTTGGACAGAAAAACAAAATTATGACTAGGTTTCTTAGACTGAAATACAGAATGGACTCACATTGTATATTACTGTGGCAAAATTTAGGCACGTCTGGAAAAATGCTACAAAGTAAGAATACGTGTAAAAAAATAGAAGTGTTCAGAATTTATTTTTATCAATTAACAAAATGTAAAGTCAATGAACAAAAAGAGAAATCGAAAACCAATCAATATTTGGGGTGACCGCCCTTTGCTTTCAAACCAGCATCAGTTCTTCTAGGTACACTTGTACAGTTTTTGAAGGAACTCGGCAGGAAGGTGGTTGTTCCAAACATCTTGGAGAGCTAACCACAGATTTTCTGTGGATCTAGGCTTTCTCAAAATCCTTCTGTCTTTTCATGTAATCCCAGACAGATGCCATGATATTGAGATCAGGGCTCTGTTGGGGCCATATCATCCCTCCCAGGACTGCTTGTTTCTTCTACTTACCATGAATATATTTCTTAATGATATTGGCTGTATGTTTGAAGTCATTATCCTGCAATAATGAAAAAAAAAGTTAGGCCTAATCAGACGCCTCCCTGATGGTATTTCATGACGGATAAGTATCCTCCTGTATTTATCAACACTGAAGAAACCATGAATCCTGACCACATTCTCGATTCCTTTTACTGAAAACAGTGTAGCAGAGGAAGGCACATCATGCTTACTTTTCTTCAAAATCGGAAGATGTCCAGCAGTGGCATCAGCTAAGAACTAGCACAAAACAGGTGGTACACCCATCGACAGTTCAGACAGTCTGTCCAGAAGAACTGTGGCCAAAAAACATTTGCACAGTACTTATGTATATTAATTATTAGAGACTGGTGAAGTTTGAAAAATTAGATTGGGCAACTTCTGTGAATTTTAACAAGAAATGTATTTTTGTTACAAATTAATGTGTCATGAATTGGTATTTTAAAACCCTATTCAACCTATCAATCAAAGGGAACATTTTTAACCAGTGCTTAGACAGAAGTGCACCCATTTTACGGCCATTAAAAACGGTAATATGCTAGTGCAATATGGCTTTTTGGGTTTTAAAAAAAAAAATCATCACCTCATCCACTTCGATAATGAGGGCGCAGGTTGATGTCTCACTCAGCACAGGTCCTCCAGCAGGTGTTTTCCACTCAAGAGAGCAAATGGATGAGGTGAGTATTTTTATTTTGTTTTTTTCTAAGACAACTCCCCATTTTAGGAAAAAATGCTTTATTACCACCAAATGGGAGGAAATTCAGCTTTGTAGCAAATCAAATTTTCCCTAAACTTCAAATCTACAGTAGTTCTGTTTTGGTTCCTTGGATTTGCTCAACGATATTATATATATCAGGCATGGCCAAACTGTGGCTCTCCAGCTGTTGTAAAACTACAACTCCCACCGTGCCCTGCTGTAGGCTGATAGCTGTAGGCAGTCTGAGCATGCTGGGAGTTGTAGTTTTGCAACAACTGGAGAGCCTCAGGTTGGCCTTCCCTGATATATATATATATATATATATATATATATATATATATATATATATATGTAATTTTTAACTGCTTTAATTAACTGTTGGTAAAGTTGCAATGTTCTAGAAATAACGTTATCAAGAATTGCTTCAAGTGGCATTTCTTTCTTTTTTCTCAGTTTATATTTAGATAATTGTATTTAAAACAAGATTAGTTATACAGTATATTCATATCTATACTTTTATATATCCGCCTTTGGCAAAATTGGAATGAGAAAATGAAAAATGTGCTGTTTATTTTTAGACATAATAGCTATCCAGAGTGTCTAACTGCCCTCACAAAGCTTAGCATACTTAAGAGTAATTTACACAATATACATGTTACATGAAGTGATAACATATTCAGTTGGTTAAGAAAATGTGATAACTTAGTGAATATTGTATATTCGTCTTTTATGTTTGAAGTATGGAGGGAAAAAAAGCCAATAAAATAGAGCTGTTCGTCTTCAGGTTGTCTTTGCCATGGAGAATTTTTGTAAATGTAGAGTATGTAGAAGTGAGATAAGATCAGCACCTTTCTTTAATGGAGACCCCATGGCTATTTGGAAATAGACAGTTCTTCCTTGTGACTGCAGGGGAAAAAATTACCATTGGCAAGTGCAAAAGTTCACGAACCCTTAAAGAAAGGATTTTTCTTGTTCTTTTTGCTTGAAAAGTTTGTATAGCCGAAAGCTACAAACTGTAATTTATTTCAGAGGGCAATGTAATATGAAATTGTTCGAACATTGGGCTGACATAGTAAAATATCCACCAGAAGCAATTTTTTTTCTCTTACTATTTGTCAATTTTATCATGCTGTAGAATATTTTTTTTTACAAATATTTTGACCTTTTTATTTACAAATCATATTACAGATAAACAATTCCATATAACTGTTAAAGTGCAGTTTATTTGTCCATCCCATCCTTCCCCACTCCCACTCCTTCTTGGCTGTCTTGGCTTCTCGCCCACGTCCGTAAAAAACTCCATCAAAGAACTTATGAAAAATAGGGCATCAGGTGATGTCTATTTTCTTCCATAGTCAACTTCTCGATAAATAAGCCCCTGAATTTATCGGCCATTTCAACTTGCTCTTCATGTGCCCTTTCTGCCTACAGCTTTTCTAAATGCATGAGTTTCTTCAGAAATCTGGTGGTTGGCCATGGATCCACTATTTCAATATGGACCTCTTAGCCTCCAACGGTCATTTATGGACTACAGTCTGAGATAGTATTGATGTTGGAGTCACTGCTGATGTCCCATGAAAAAGATAAAAGCATCTTGTTTTCTACCTGTTATTTGATGCAAAGGAAATTATAAATTTTCCCCAAAACCATTAACCATGTGTATGTTAATATAAGTTTTTGCTAAACGTCTTTCTTTTTACAGACTCTTTCATAAACTTTAAATATCATTAATGAATATTAATAAACTAGAGTAAATCCTAGCGACTTTAGCATTGTTAGGGTAAAAATACAAAAAAAAAATAAAAATAAAAAAAAACAAAGATACTGACTAATTCCCATAATCCCATAATGACTAGTTTACTGTTTTCCATACTGATTCTCTCATGCTTGCTAAGAAATTGGAAAATCTGACATTGTAAATATAATTCTGTGTATAAGCCATCAGAAACCTTCAAGAAGATTTGCTGGTTTCCATATTCCTCTTTAATTTGATCTAATGTTTGTCCATCTTTTACTTTCTAATATGTTATAATTACCAAAATGCATACTATCCCTTGATCTGAAATGCATCCATATGACCTTGTCTGCTCTTCTCCTGAAACTTTCTGCGACTCCACATCCATTCTCTTCCAGCCTGGTCTTTCTATCTCAGATGTGTGTTGTGGTTTGAATGCCTGTCTAATTTGCAGAAGGCAGGACCCTATAATCTTCCTGCATCCTCAGTAGCAAAGCTGAGAACTTCCAACAAATGCATTTTACTTGCAGACAATGTAGTGAAACAAGGAACAGTCAATGCCTATACTGTAGACCTGTCAGCATCAAAAGTGTCTGAGCATGTGCAAGAAGTATGCTGCTTTGTTAGTGAGGATTAACAAAGCAGATTAAAGATCACACTACAGAACAGAGGCTGAAAGTGAATGGAAGTGAAGATGTTACAGAAAGAGCTGAAGGGAACATGTAACTGACTGCATTCCAAATCAAGAGCTTGTATCTGGGTAATTAGAAAGGTAGTTAAAAGGGTTGTATCACTTCAGCAAGTGGCATTTATCAGGTAGAGAAAGTTAATATAAGGCACTTACTAATGTATTGTGATTATCCACATTGCTTCATTCACTGACTTGACTCATTTTCCCATCACATTATACACTGCTTGTTTCCATGGTTATGACCACCATGCAATCCATCATGCCTTAGTAACACAACCCCTTTAAGTATCAGATGAAATAAAAGTAGACGGTACTTTAGTGGCTCAGTGGTTAGTACTTCTTCCCTGCAATTCTGGGTTCAAATCCAACCCAATACGTCATTGTGACAAATCCCGCGCTTCGCAGTCCACCTGAAGTCGACTATGTTGAGCCTATGCAGTGCAGTTAAGTCACTGGTTACCAAGATGTGATGTTACGCTCTCCCTGGGAGCCTTTAAGGTCAGCGTATCTGTGTATTGTTGTAGATACATTCATTATGCAGACCTACGTTTCTCCATGGTTGCAGACTACAAACAAATCCTATATAGCCTGATCTTGCAGCCCTGTGTTACTCCTTTTCCTCTGCCCCTTCTTTTACTGTCTCTAGATTAGTAGGAGAGAGGACAGAAGTAATGCATGACTTTAGGATAAGACTATACACAGGATTTCTTTGTAGTCTGTTACCATGGAGATGCCTACTGTAGGTCTACATAGAAGCTATAAACACAAAACAGTAATATATTTTTTTTAACCAACCGTTTTTTTTTATTATTTGATGTGCATTGGAGTAGTTAGGTGTTTCAGTGGTAAACATGCTCCATGATCTAAT
>ONZH01021161.1:0-50043 GCA_900303285.1 Rhinella marina | reverse complement strand
CCTGCTGTTTCCTGTCCATTTCCGTGGTGTTTCCATCATTTTCTGAGGTTTCCAGGTTTTCACCCAGCCTTCCCTAGGCAGAGCCTTGGTCCCCCGCAAAAAATGCCTGAGTCTCCCATTGACTTCAATGGGGTTCGTTACTCGAAACGAGCACCCGAGCATCGGGAAAAGTTCGACTCGAATAACGAGCACCCGAGCATTTTAGTGCTCGCTCATCTCTAATCTTGAATAATCTGCTTTTCTAGTCACACAGCAGTCTTAGAATTGCAGGGTTTCTTCCCTGTATTTAGTTTTACTTGTGTTATCAGTTACATACTTTGTAACTGTAGGAAGTTTGCCATATACCAGTTACGGTTGTTACTGCTGTTAGGCCACTTTCGCACAGTAAGGCCCCGTTCACATGGCCATATTATTGCGGGTCCGCATTATTGCGGACCCACAATAATACGGGGGCTGCCCGGCGTGTGTTCCGCAGAGCTCGGAACACACGCCGGGCGGCCCCATTCAAAGTGCCTATACTTGTCCGCACGGACAAGTATAGGACATGCTTCATATGGAGATGAATGGGGGCGCATCTATTCCGCAATATTGCAGGATAGATACGGCCCCGTTTATACGGTCGTGTGAATAGGGCCTAAATGTATGATTTCTATCAGTAATTCTGAGACAAAATCCAGCAGTTGAGCCAACACAGAGATAATGTATAATAGAAAGATTTGCAGGTTTTCTTTGTTTTTGACCCACACCTGGTTTTGGCTCCCAATCACTGATAGAAATCACTGATCAAACACTGACCGTGTGAAAGCAGCCTTACAGACTGTTACACAGACAATCTGTGGTAAATCATAACCTGCATGGTGGCATTCATCACTCAAAATAGAGATATTGAGTGGAGTTTTATGAAAACTGGTGTAAAGAAAAGCTGGGATAGTTGTCCATAGCAGACAATCAAATTCCAATTTTCATTTTCCAAAGGAGTGCTGAAAAATGAAAGATGGAATCTGATTGATTGCTATGGGAATCTAAGCCTGTTTTCCATTACACTAGTTTTATTAAATTTCCATAATTGTTTCATTGAAACAATTTCTCACAATATATGTTTCTTAAGTTCCTTATCGGTCGGCACTACGGTTCTTTTGGCGTCCGGTGCACGTGTCCGGGGGATGGCGCCCGCATATAACATCAATGGAGGAGAGGACTGGCACTCGTAATTGTATTTCTTAGCTTGCTTTATTTGTCACTAACTGTGACACGTTTCAGCACTATACGTGCTTTCATCAGACAGTATAATACAAATGAAAAGTTGGGTTTAAATAGCCCGCCAAACAACAAGTGGATGATGTCATGTAGTCATGACAACTAGTAAACAAAACAGATAAACACAATGAATGGGAGAAAATGAAAGTGAAAACAATTATGCGATCACAAATCTTGAAATGTCCATAAAGAAAATTAGGGTACATCTTGTCAATTCCACTGGAAAATAATAACAATAACAATAATAAGTACATTAATTATAACTTTTATATATAAAATAAAGTCATTTGATAGACAATCGTTTATAAAAAGCTGCTGATCTTGTACTCGCGATTTAAGCCCTTTGGTTCCAGCATTTGTAAACGCTCGTTTCATTAATATTTTATTCCTGTCACCACCACGTCTTGGTTGGGATACACTCTCTATGATCTGGAAACGTAATTGTGCTATAGTATGCCTAGCTTGATGGAAATGATATGGTATTGGTAATAATAAATTGCCTTTCCTGATAGTGGATTTGTGTTTAGAGAATCTGTCCTTCATACGCATAGATGTTTCCCCTACGTACATCAAGCCGCACGGCATTTGAGAATATAAATGAGATATTTACTATCACATGTGAACATGTCTCGTATAGGTATTTGTTCTCCTGTTCGAGGGTGACTCAAAAAGTTGCCCCTTATGACACTGGAGCAATGAATACAACCCAGGCACGGAAAAGTGCCTTTTCTGAGAGTAGACAATCTGCTCTGTTTTAGAGCAGTTTTATTGCTCCCAATGTCTGCCCTGATGATTCTATCCCTGATGTTACCAGCCCTTTTGTAACAGATCATAGGTGAGGTTTTAAATTCCTCCACCTGTGGATATGACTTGGGCAAAATGTTCCAATGTTTGTTTATAATCGTCCTCACTCTATTGATCCAATGGTGGTACTGTACAACAAAGGGTATACGCAACTGTGTATGTTTGTTATCCCTAACTAGAGGGTTTTCTGTTTTGTCCCTTTGTATCTGCAGTAAATCGGAGGGATAACCTCTCATTTAAAATTTGGCAGTCATTTCATTCATCATGGCTCTTTGAGTTTCAGGATTGCTTACTATACGTTTAACCCGTTGATATTGGGAGTAAGGGAGGAATTTTTTCGTAAATGTAGGATGGTTGCTCGTGTAAGCTAGTAAGCTATTACGATCTGTTTCCTTGACATACAGATCTGTTTGTACCCCACCTTCTTTGTCCATAATGACCCATGTGTCTAAAAAGGGAATTCTTTCGGTGTCAAGATTTAAAGTAAACTGAAGTTCGGGATAGAGTTAATGTCAGTGGTGAACTGAGTAAGAGTCTGAACGTCGCCCCGCCATACACAAAAAAATATCACCAATAAAGCGTCGCCAAAATTTACAGTGTTGTTGATACAAATCATTGGTATACACAAATGTTTTTTCAAAATGCGCCATATAACAATTTGCGTATGGCGGTGCGACGTTCGAACCCATCGCGGTTCCGCGGCGCTGTTGATAGAAGGTATCTTGAAACAAAAAATAATTTTGTTCAAGAACAATGCTCAAAAGTGAAAGAAAGAATTATTTTTCAAGGTGTAATTGCTTTCATCTAAAAGGTGTTTCACAGCTTTCAATGCCCTTTTCGTGCGTAATCGAGGTGTACAAACTGCATACGTCGAGAGTGACTAGTATGCAGTTTCCTTCTATATGTAGAGATCTAATCTCTTGTAAGAAGTGACTGTTGTCCCTAAGATAAGAGGGAGCTTGTCTGGTAAGTGGTGTCAGTACTTTTTCCAAAAGTATGGCTGGATGGGAGAGAATGGAGTCAGTCGGCGCCACAATGGGACGACCAGGAGGCTGAGTCATGGATTTATGCACTTTTGGAAGTTCTGTTTGTTCTGCACCACAATATTGCTACCCCATCTACTTCTGTTGTCCCTACCTACTTGTGTTGCCCTGCCTTCTGTCAATTTGGACCTGCCTACAACCTTTAATTTTTTTCCAGGGCCACTTAAAGTTCCCAGTCCGCCCCTGCTTACAGCTGACACTGCTGTAGTGACCTAGATCGATGCTGGCGAAAAAAGGGCTTTGGTTTGGTCCAAACTGGCTTCTGCTTGAAGGGGTTAAATAGTTTTCTGGGCATCAAGCCTTATTCAAACATCAAATATAAGTGGAGATTGCGGCATTAAGGATTCTGTGAGGTGCTTGAAAAGATGGTACCAACCCAAGTGATACAGCAAGGATATTCTGCACTCTCCGAGACTGGGACCTAAACTCTAAACCTGTGCAGATATTTCTGTTATATTGTATCTTGGTGGAGGTTCCACTCCTGGTTTTGGATAACAATCACTGTTGAAGGCTCTGATGTGTGAATACCACCTTTGCCTACTAAACTGCTAATGGCATACAGCATTGTAACTATTCTACTACACTTACTAACTGAGACAATTTAATTATAATAGCTTATTTAGCATCCATGACTAACAGGTCAGAAGACATGTATTTAAAGGGAATCAGTCAGCTCCAAAACACCCCTTACTACTTTCACACTAGCGTTAGTACGGATCCGGCGGGTGAAGGGACCCGCCGGATCCGTACTGAGTAATACAACCTTGTGGATCCGTAATTCCGGATCCGGTTGTATTAGCTTTTAAACGGATCCGGAATAACCTCTATTGAAAGTCAATGGAGGACGGATCCGTTTACAAGTGTGTCCACACCAAACGGATCCGTCCCCATTGACTTGCATTGGGGGTCATTCCGGATCCGTTTAGGTGCGGATAACTAGTACGGAGAGCAAACCGCAACATGTTGCGGTTTGCTCTCCGGTCTGAAGGCTGAACGGAATGCTTTCAGGAGCATTCCGTTGTCTTCAGTTCAGTTTTGTCCCCATTGACAATGAATGGGGACAAAACGGAAGCGTTTTATTCCGGTATTGAGCCCCTATGACGGAACTCAATACCGGAATTCCATAACGCTAGTGTGAAAGTAGACTAAGTGGTGTATACTGGCTATGACACTGAGTTTGATTATGTCTGCGGGGTGTTCTGGAGCTGACAGATTCCCTATAACTGCAAAAAAATAATTGCAGATACAGATGCAACAATCCTCATATTCACTTATAACAAGCAATCAATTGCAATCAACTTTTAATAGATTTTTTCAATACCATTCAATTCAAGTTTAGAACTGCTCCATCTGTACATCATAATTTAATGGTTACAGGAGGGTTAATCTTGTCCAAACACCTCTTGTATTGAGTATAGCCAAAGTCAACTGAGTTGCAAAAAGTGAAGATACGACATTCACATGATGGTTCTGTCATCAGTAAAAAGATCTTTGGAATTAAATTTTCATCTAGCACCTGAAGGAAATTCCAAATTACTAACACCAGTGTGCCGGTGGTCACTAAAAAGAGCCAGATAAAATCAAAACCAAATAATGAATTCTCATTTCATAGGGAAGGAAAGTGTAGGAATACTATATACTGTTACACAAAATGTTACCCTTCATAGTGCCGATGATTATTTAGAATTCTAACATAAGTTTCCCCTCCAACCCATCTCACATTCATAGCCATAACAACCAAAACTTTTTTTATTGCATCAGGCCATTTTGACATACACATCAGTAAGATTTTAATTTGCATCAACTTCTATTTTGAATTAATCCCTTAACCCCTTCAACCCCGGGCCAGTTTTCACCTTCCTGACCAGGCCATTTTTTGTAAATCTGACATGTGTCACTTTATGTGGTAATAACTTTGGAACGCTTTTACTTATCCAGTAAATACCAAATTTACCAAAAATTTGGAAAAATTTGCAAATTTCAATTTCTCTACTTTCAAAATATATAGTAATACCTCAAAAAATAGTTATTATTTTACATTCCCCATATGTCTTCTTTATGTTGGCATCATTTTATAAATGTCATTTTACTTTTTTGGGACGTTAGAAGGCTTAGAAATTTAGAAGCCATTTTTCAAATTTTCAACAAAATTTCCAAAACCATTTTTTTAAGCACCAATTCAGATATAAAGTGATTTTGAGTGGCTTACATAATGAAACCCACCCATAAATGACCCCATTTTAGAAACTACACCCCTCAAATTATAAAAAACTGCTGTTACAAACTTTGTTAACCCTTGAGCTGTTCCACAAGAATTAATGGAAAATGGAGGTGAAATTTAAAAATTTCACTTTTTTGGTAGATTATTCATGTTAATAATTTTTTTCTTGCAAAACAGCAAGGGTTAACAGCAAACTAAACCTCAATAGGAAAGGAGCACCATACGGATTTTGGAGGCAGATTTTGCTAAAATGGTTTTTAGGCACCATTTTGTAATTGAGAGACCCTGACGTACCCCTACAGTGGAAACCCTCAAAAAGTGACCCCATTTTGGAAACTACACCCTTCAAAGAATATATTAAGGGGGGTACTGGCTACTTTGGCCCCCTAAGCGTTTTACGGAATTTGGAAACACTTGGCTGTGAAAATGAAAAGTTTCATTTCTTCCAATAAAATGTTGCTTTAGCCCCAAATTTTTCATTTTCACAGGGGAAAACAGGAGAAAAGCACCCCATAATTTGTTCCCCATTTTCTCCTGAATATGGCAACACCCCAAATGTGGTGGTAAACTGCTGTGGGGCACATGGCAGGACTCAGAACAGAACGAGCGCCATATGGATTTTGCAGCACAGATTTTGATGGATTGGTTTGCGGGAGCCATTGATTTTTATTTTTTTGAGTTATTGTCTTATGTGGGGGCTCATTTTTTGCGGGATGAGGTGACGTTTTCATTGGTACCATTTTGGGGTACATAAGACTTTTTGATCGCCTGCTATTGCACTTTTTGTGAGGCAAGGTGAAAAAAAATGGCTGTTATGGCATAGTTTTTTTTAATTTTTTTTACAGCATTCACCTGGGAGGCCATCTCATGTAATATTTTTATAGAGCAGGTTGTTACGGATGCAGCGATACCCAATATGTCAAACATTTTTATTTTTGGAAAGTTTTACATATTAGATGCATTTTTGAACAGAATCAAATATTTTTTTTGTGTTGCTATTTTCTGAGAGCCATATTTTTTTTATTTTTTGGGCGATTGTCTCAGGTAAGGTCTACATTTCTGTGGGACAAGATGACGGTTTGATTGGTACCATTTTGGGGTAAATACGCCTTTTTGATTGCCTGCTATTACACTTTTTGTAAGGGAAGGTGACCAAAAAAAGGCTGTTTTGGCACAGTTTTTTTTTTTTTTTACTGCGTTCACCTGGCGGGGTGGATCATGTGATATTTTTATAGAGCCGGTCGATACGGACGCGGCGATACCTAATATGTCTATTTTTATTTTTTTCACTATTTTTTACAATTTTTTTTATATTATTTTGTGAAAAGGACGCTTTTTTCTTTTTGGAACTTGAAACTTTTTTTTGTAAAACTTTATTTTTTCACTTTTTTTTCACTTTCTTTTTTTACACTTTTTTAACTTTTGGGGTCTGATCCCCTTTACAATGCATTACAATTAGAGATGAGCGAACGTGCTCGTAATGAGCACTGTACCGCTCGGCTCCCCTGCGCACATGCGAGCACAGGGGAGCCGAGCTGTACAGTGCTCGTTACGAGCACGTTTGCTCATCTCTAATTACAATACTTCTGTATTGTAATGCATTGGCTGGAAGTGTATTACACACAGTAATACGCTTCCAGCTTACTGCCTGTGAGATCCAGGGGGCTGGATCTCACAGGCTTCCGTAGATAGCAGCCGGATGCCTAAGGAAGGCATCTGGCTGCTATCTAAGCCATCGAGTCCTCTTCACAGCAGCACGGGGACCCGATGGACACCCCTTCCGACCGCCCGCATCGCATGTACCGTGGTCAGCGCTGACCGCGGCACATGAAGGGTTAATACGCCCGCATCAGTGTTTTCATCGATGCGGGCGTATGCAGCAGGGGTCCGGCTACTGGGAACAGCCGGCCCCCCGCAGCTGATCGGGCAGGCGCAGCTCCTGTACTACGGCGCTGGTCGGAAAGTTACTTCCCGCAACGCTGTACATATACGTCGCTGGTCGGGAAGGGGTTAAAGGAGTTCTCCAGGAACTAAAAAAATGAAAATACTTAAATATTACTTTATTATAAAGATATTCTCAAGTACCTTTCATTAGTTATAATGGCTTGTTTTGTCTACGGAGCAATCATTAGGAGAAATATAATGGCTGCTGTCCTACTAGAACACACAAAACTTGTCCTAATCACACAGCAGGACAAGTTACTTCACAACACTTTGGTAAAGAGCTGCCTCATCCTCCTCTCTGCTCTTAAGCATTTTCATTTTATTAAATCCTGGAGAACCCCTGTAAGGACACAGTCAATTTTCACCTTAAAGAGTTATCCCCATCTCAGACATTGGGGGCATATTGCTAGGATATGCACCCAATGTCTGATAGGTGCAGGCCCCACCTCTGGGGAAGAAAAATGAAAAATGTATGTAATAAAATGTTGCTTTAGCCCCATATTTTTCATTTTCACAAGGGGTAACAGGAGAAAAAGGACTCTACAATTTCTAGTGAATATGGCAGCACGTCATATGTGGTTATAAACTGCTGTATGGGCACACCGCAGAACTCGGAAGGGAAAGAGTGCAATATGCTTTAGGAGGGCAGATTTTGCTGGAATGGTTTACGGGCACCGTGACACATTTGGAGAGACCATGAGATACTCATATAGTAGAAAATTCCAAAAAGTGACCACATTTTGGAAGCTGTACCACAATGAATTTGTCAACCAGTGTAATGAGCACTTTGACCTAATAGATGTTTCATAGAATTTAAAAACACGTGGCAATGAATATGAAACATTACATTTTTATTATTATTTTACATTACATTTTATTATTTTACAAGAAAATGTTGCTTTAGGCCCAGATTTTTCATTTTTAACTGGTTACAGGAGAAAAGGGACCCCATAATTTGTTACTCGTTTCTTCCTGAACACGGCAACACTCCATATGTGGTCGTAAAGTACTGTATGGGCACACCACAGGACTCAGAAGAGAAACAGCACCATGTGCATTTGAGATCTAGTTCTGTGACTTATATAACATTGGCCTCTGAGGTGACATAAAAAAAAATTAAAAAACTAAAAAAAAACATGAAATGACCCTAATTTTGGAAACTAAACCACTCACAGAATTTACCAAGGGGTGTGTGAACATTTGACCCCACAGATGTTCTGCAAAAAATTATTCACAGCAGATGCAAAGAGTGTAAAGTGAAAAATGTAATTTTTACACAGATATGCTATCTCAGTGCCCTATGTGTTGTGCCCATTGTGTTTGCCAGTGTGAAAAATGAGTTCTCATATTATTATTTCATGCTTCCTGGTTTTATATAAAAAAAACCCCTATATGTTGCCCTAATCTTTTGCCTGGGGCTCAGGGCTCAGGAGTAAAAGAGCACCATGTACATTTGAGGCACACGGTGGTGATTTACGCCTCTTGTGCTGACAACTGTGGAGACTCTGGGGTGAAATAATAAATGTAACCCTAGAGAAGTGACCCCATTATGGAAACTACAACCCTCAAGTTACTTATTGAGGAATGGAGTGAGCATTCTGATGACACAGATACAGTGGAGAAAAAAAGTATTTAGTCAGCCACCAATTGTGCAAGTTCTCCCACTTAAAAAGATGAGGTCGGCTTGAAATTGATATCATAGATAGACCTCAACTATGAGAGACAAAATGAGAAAACAAATCCAGAAAATCACATTGTCTTATTTTTAAAGAATTTATTTGCAAATTATGGTGGAAAATAAGTATTTGGTCAATAACAAAAGTTCATCTCAATACTTTGTTATATATCCTTTTTTGGCAATGACAGAGGTCAAATGTTTTCTGTAAGTCTTCACAAGGTTGGCACACACTGTTGCTAGTATGTTTGCCCATTCCTCCATGCAGATCTCCTCCAGAGCAGTAATGTTTTGGGGCTGATGAGGTTGAGATCTGGAGACTGGCTAGGCCACTCCAGGACCTTGAAATGCTTCTTACAAAGCCACTCCATTGTTGCCCTTGCGGTGTGCTTGGGATCATTGTCTTGCTGAAAGACCCAGCCACGTTTCATCTTCAATGCCCTTGCTGATGGAAGGAGATTTGCACTCAAAATCTCACGATACATAGCCCCATTCATTCTTTCATGTACATGGATCAGTCGTCCTGGTCCCTTTGCAGAGAAACAGCCCCAAAGTATGATGTTGCCACCCCCATGCTTCACAGTAGGTATGGTGTTCTTTGGATGCAACTCAGCATTCACTCTCCTCCAAACACGACGAGTTGTGTTTCTACCAAACAGTTCTACTTTGGTTTCATCCGACCATATGACATTCTCCCAATACTCTTCTAGAACATTCAAATGCTCTCTAGCAAACTTCAGACGGGCCCGGATATGTACTGGCTTAAGCAGGGGTACATGTCTAGCACTGCAGGATCTGAGTCCCTGGCAGCGTAGTGTGTTACTGATAGTAGCCTTTGTTACGTTGGTCCCAGCTTTCTGCAGGTCATTCACTAGGTCCCCCCATGTGGTTCTGGGATTTTTGCTCACAGTTCGTCTGATCATTTTGACCCCACTGGGTGAGATCTTGCATGGAGCCCATGATCGAGGGAGATTATCAGTGGTCTGGTATGTCTTCTATTTTGTAATTACTGCTCCCACAGTTGATTTCTTCACACCAAGCTGCTTGCCTATTGCAGATTCAGTCTTCCCAGCCTGGTGCAGGTCTACAATTTTGTTTCTGGTGTCCTTCGACAGCTCTTTGTTCTTCACCATAGTGGAGTTTGGAGTGTGACTGTTTGAGGTTGTGGACAGGTGTCTTTTATACTGATAACAAGTTCAAACTGGTGCCATTACTACAGGTAATGAGTGGAGGACAGAGGAACCTCTTAAAGAAGAAGTTACAGGTCTGTGAGAGCCAGAAATCTTGCTTGTTTGTAGGCGACCAAATACTTATTTTCCACCATAATTTGCAAATAAGTTCTTTAAAAATCAGACATGTGATTTTCTGGATTTGTTTTTTCATTTTGTCTCTCATAGTTTAGGTCTTCCTATGATGTCAATTACAAGCCTCTCTCATCTTTTTCAGTGGGAGAACTTGAGCAATTGGTGGCTGAGTAAATATTTTTTCCCCCACTGTATTTTGCAGAAATTAATTAATGCACAGCAGACCATCCAAAGCGAAAATTACAAGTTTTCCAAAGATTTCACTGCCCAATATGTTGTGCCCAGCGTGTACCACCTGAGACACACCATGCCCTTTAAAATGTTAGGCAGATGCTACTGGTTACTGAAATGTCATGAATGTGGACATACACTGCTTTTTGGATGCGCTGCAGGGTTCAGAAGGGGAAGACCACCTTTTGGCTTTTGCAGTGCAGATTTTTGGTGGATTCGTTTACGAGCACAATGTTGCTGTTAAATTGCCCCCGGGGTACCAATACAGTCATTTTCTGGAAACCATACATTTTTTATTTTCTGTGTGAGGGCTTATTTTTCGGGGGATGAGTACAATTTGCATTGGTTCATTTTGTGGTACAGCTTTTTGATCACTTTTTAGTTAGCTTTTTGGGAAGCAGGATAAACAAAAGGCAGCAATTCTGTTACTGCTGTTTGGGTTTTGTTATTACAGAGAACACCATTCGGAAAAAAAATTACACGTTATGTCAGTATTGTAACAGAGATACCAGAGAATTTTTTTTTTACATTTAATCATTTTAGACCGTATTTTTTGTATTCTGAGGACCATATTATTTTTATTTTTTATCTAATCATCTTGTGTTGGGGCACGTTTTTTGCAGGATGAGTTGATGTTTTCATCGGTACCAATTTGGGGTACATAATAGTATTTGATCACTCGAAATTGCGCTTTTTGTAAGGTGAAATTAAACTGTTTTTATATATATTTTTAATGGCGTTCACCTGATATCACCTGAGGTAGGTCATGTGATATTTTGATAGAGCCATTTGTTAGGGATACGGAAATACCCAATATGTCTTTTTTATTCTTTTTTTTTTCTGAGAGCAATATTTTTGTTATTTTACTGATGATCATATTGTGTTGGGGCTCGTTTTTTGCGGGATGATTTGATGTTTTCATTGGTACCAATTTGGGGTACATAATTTTTGATCACTCGCTACACTTTTTGTAAGGCAATGTGACAAAAATGGCTATTTTCGCACAGTTTTCTATTTATTTTGTATGCCTATTTATGTCTATTTTTCATTGCACATAATTTGATTATTGAAAAGGGTGCTTATTTATTTTTTTATTTATATACTTGAAACTTTAATTTTTTTTGTTAAAAAACACCTTTTTCTTTTTTTTTATTTTTGTCCCACTTTGGGACTTCAACCTTTCAACTGATCATTGTTTCAATGTAGTACAGTACATGCTTTATTGTATTGCACTGACTGTCAGTGTATTACACTGACAGTTCACATATGAGACCCAGCCTGAGGCCTCTTAGACTTCCATAGCTGCCTGGCTCCAAGGCCTTTGCGAGGCTTGGGGCTGCCATGGCAACCATTGGGACCCTGCCATCCCTCTGTGAATTTCCTGTATGCCATGGCCAGGGTTGATTGCAGCATATAGGGGGTTAATCTACCGACATCAGTGTTGTCAGTAACAGCTGGGCCTCTGTCGCTGATAGGCGTGTGTTGTGAAGGGGTTAACTTCAGAATGAGAGTGCGCGTTCTATTTTCGTCCTGTGTTGTCAAGAGGTTAAATGAAGGGAAAAATATTGGGCAATTTTTATTTGCAATTTACTTATCACCATAAATAATGTGCTCACTATATTGTATGGGTTGTTATGATTACAGAAACACATTTATTGTAATGGTTTTTGTTCACTTGTTTGTAGTAACAAACCTTTGTTTGCCCACGGGTTGGGGTGATGCTGCTACATGTGCTTTAATAGAGCTATAATGCCTTTGTTTATGTTTGATTGCCAATAGTTCTGTCTTCTGGCAGCGTGTAGAAAAACTGCCAGACAGGAGATAGTCTGACAGAGTTAGAGGCAACCGAACTTGGCTTAGTTCTAGTACATTTTGGACCTAACGCACCGACCATGTCAGTGGCATCACCAGATCCCAAAGCAGATATGGCCCTGGCAGTTCTTTGGGAGGTATGTCGGTTCTACTCTTTATTGCTGCCGCTTCCACCACCCCCCACCTCTGATGTTGCCTCCAACTCAGCACCCTGATCTGGCTCCCAGGTTCTGTGGAATACTCAATTATTCTCTCCCTGCCACTTTTATAAGACTGAGCTATCATGATGGGCTCCGTGGCCCCCTACTCTGTTCTACATTTGCCTCAACTGCCACTGTCGCTGCCCCTACCTCTAATACCGTGGCCACTGTTGGCACTATTACCTCTACCAACACAGCTATGCATGGGGTCATCAGCCTCCTCCTGAACAACAGTTTAAAGGCTGAATGTTCTCACACAAGATTTCATTAGGGAGACCCTCTTGACCATCTGCTGTAGGGCATGGTGGGGTGCCACTTCATAGGAAAAAAGAACCCATTACCCACTAGAAAAGGGTAGTGAAGGCAGAGTGGACTCCACTGAAATCCTTCTGTGAGGGTGTAAAGAGGAGGAGCAGGATAAATTCTGTGACCCCTTTCTCCAAAGCATGGTGTCAGACCCAGAAGTTACCTCCACGTCATCCTGCTGCGACCAAGAGGAGGAGTGAGCCATCTAATCCACAATCTCATCCACTTTTTCCTCAATTATAATGCTGTGCCTTTCTGAAGCCAGAGAGAACAGCGGCCTACTATTATTACTACTTCTGGCCGGATTGCTGGTGCTGCTACTACCCACATTCTGGCTCTGGGAGGACAAGGCCTGGCCCTAGGTCTTTAATTCGGAATTCAACTTCTGTGTTCCTGACATTTTTGGGCCTAATGTACGCAGTCAGACAAAGTACGGAACAGCTTGCAAGTCTGTTTCCTGAAACCTAAAGACAGAGAGGCTCAATAAAATGTCCTCCCCTTTCCACAAACACACTGAAGACACTGCTACTGACAAATGGATTTGGAAATAATGCAGTATCAGCGCCATTAATAGATTATTACTCCCCCACCCCCAACACTCAAAATGTCTGGAGATGCCTTGACACAGATTTTGGAGTGGTATTTCATGTTAAATTAAAACACTACCACCTGGATGGAAAAATTTTAAAACACATGTTGCACACATGTGTAATACTTAAAAAAAAATAAAAATAAACACTCTGTGTTGTTGCCCACTACTTTTTCTATATTTTGCAAAACAAAAAAAACTTTTACTGTCTGGAGATGCCCTGACACAGATTTTGGTTTAGTATTTCACGTTAGAGATTTCAAACTCTACCCTCCATATTGTAATTAATTTTACAAAAATGGGCTGCAAAGGGTAAAGTGTATGTGCCAATATGCAACTAGCAATACCAATCAAAGTAGCACACTGCGATGATGTATTAAAAATAACACACATGGATACCCCAACACATGTTTTGCATTGATTCCTCAGAGGGATAACTCTATGAGGGTCTCAAAACTCTTTAAAAACCCCTAGTGACCAATCATGATTGTGTTACACAGCAGTAAGTGTTTTAACTTAATAAGATCTGTAGTTGGTGGAGAGGAGTATATGCTGATAGTATCTAACACACAAGAAAGCAGTGTCACATGACCTGCGCGTCAGGTGACTGAGCACATGACTGAGGGCATTTCCCTAGCCTAGCTAGGGCACTATCACAAGACCCTTTTCCCATGGTGATGAGGTCATGCCGGGAAGCCCATTTACTATATGTGTCAAGCAGGAAGAGTACCGTAGCCATGACAACATTATATACACAAAAAGCATGTACATAGAAACATCACCAAAGTGCAAATAAATGGGCTATGTGTGCTAATATATATATAAACATTATAAGCAAGAATATATGGGTGCCTGCGACCACGTTGTCACAGAAGCTGCACCACATCTGAAGAGGCAGGTTCCCAAAACTCAAGGTATGTAAAATCACAAGGGCATCCAGTGTTAAGTGAAAAAAAATGCATACAACTCAAGGTGGAAGGAAATGAGACAAGAGTTGGTAAAACATTGGAACATTTTACATGTCGATCCTATTCTCTCTAGATCTCTACCCCCACATCCCTCCGTCATCTATTGACGATTACAGAATCTTAAGGATCTTCTTGTACAAAGTTATTACTCAGGGACACGTCAGTTGAATTGTTTGGGTTAGAGATGAGTGAATCTATTCGCCGCTTCATAGATTCGTATTGAATCTTGGAAATTTTCTCCTCCGAAGCGAATCCAGATTTTTTCAGATTCGCTTCACATTATTTGTAAATCATCGCAAAATTTTGAAAGCTAACGATACGTACGATGCGTATGAAACATACGCATTCTGCGTGAGGTGGGAAAATGATGATATGCCCCCCCTCAGAACTGGAAAAAACCAGCCCGGCCCACCGGGATCTAACTATTTGCACATATAGGGAGTAAAGACTCCTCCCTCAGTACTCTACCCTCCTCTGAACCAGTTTAGACCAGCGCTGAACACTGAGCAAGTAGCAAGTATGGCTAAAGAGCTGTGTTCCCAACTGGAACCAGATGGACTTTGGGGACGAGTTCCCTGAACCACCGCCCGCTCCAAACATCAGGGTCACGCTCTGAACTGCAGGCGAGTAAACCACCTACAGTGCTCTTATTCTCCTTACCGCCTGCAGAGTTAGCAGCGCATTGTGAGGTGGTTCTTTGTTGTCAGACGGCTGGTGCGTCTGCTGTAGCTGGTGAGGCTGGAATGTCTGCTGTGGCTTGTACGGCGGAGGCGGCTGGAGCGTCCACTTCGCTGCCCAGGGGGAGATCCACGACAACACCTTCCATAAGGCAGAACCCGATTGTGCCACCATCGGTGACGGTCCATGCGCAGACCCTCTGGGACTATAAAAACGCCATGGAGGACTAGGTCATCCAGGTACTGAACCACCCTAGGCCAGGAGATCCTGCATTGGAACGCCAAAAGGGAACGGTCCTGTGGTTTTCCGTTGAGAGGAGGTCTGGCTTCCTGGCAGACGACGAGGACGGAAAGGAGTATTTTTTGGGCCACAGGTCGGTGAAACGGCCGTACCTGCCACAACCTCGTCACAGCCTGTATGTGGGGGATCAGGTGGAGTACACCGCCATGGCGTCCCTGAAAGGCCCCTTTGCGACCGGGGTTACCCTCCTTTTTAAGCCCCTGGTACCTACAACAGAACCTGAGTTGTGGCCGGATGAACCACCAGGTCCAGGACGCTTGCGCTGCCTTCAGGAGTCCCCAGATGGTGTCCTCCGGTTCAAGGAAAAGCCACAGCCACAGCCGGAGCCTCTGATTCCTGGACTGCCAGCACCACCACCACCATAGTCCTTTCAGCTGGGTAAGCTGACAACAACATCTTTTACGTTTCAATCCACGGTCATCCACCAATACCAGCTGCTGTGGAAGATGAAGCCAGCAGCAGCCAGGGAAGCCGGGGCTAAATCCCTGGATGCAACCTTGCCAGAACCGCTGCAGTCGGAAGTCCTTACCCCTGCTGTCCCGGCAGGAGGATCTGGAAAAGCGCAAATGGCTGCAGCGCTCACCAGCGTGACGACCACCCGGACCCGGTCAAGTCCGAATTCCGGAAGAAGAGGGCACTGTAGTTCTACTATGGCAGCGAACATGGCCTACAAGAGGCAGGAGTGTCCTCTGATGTCGTTTAGCAGCAGTTCCAGCGAGGAGGACTTCAGGTCCCTAATCCGAGGAACCATTCTACTGGCTGGGTGATTTAAAAGACACCTCAGGAGGACCTATGGAAGCCACACCATGGACTGCACCTGACGGGTGAGAGCTAGTGTTGAGCGAACATGTTCGGCCATGTTGGCTACTGGCATTACACTGATTGGATGGCCGGGAACGTGTCATCGCGTGCTATAAAGCACCCGGTGACATGTGACTGGCGCATACCGAGCCAGGGACAGCTACTGCAAGCAGGGACAGACAGTGTAGGGAGAG
This sequence comes from Rhinella marina, assembly GCA_900303285.1. Classification (NCBI taxonomy): domain Eukaryota; kingdom Metazoa; phylum Chordata; class Amphibia; order Anura; family Bufonidae; genus Rhinella; species Rhinella marina. The sequence goes on along the minus strand of ONZH01021161.1, from coordinate 33,716 downwards.
AAGCACGCTAGGCAGGGATAGAAATCACTCAACAAGGGCCCAAAAGCCCTTTTAAGGGCTATTATATCTGGCACAAACCAATATTTTATTATTTTTGAGGACTTTAAAGGTGGTGAAAATAGCGCTAGGTGGCCTGCCATTAACGAAACATGCTGCTGCAGCAAGGAGGGACATACACTGTAGGGAGAGAAGCACGCTAGGCAGGGATATAAATCGCTCAAAAAAGACCCAAAAGCCCTTTTAAGGGCTATTATATCTGGCACAAAGCAATATTTTATTATTTTTGGGGTGTTTAAAGGTGGTGAAAATAGCACTAGGTGGCTTGCCATTAATGCCACATGTGCTGCTGCTGCATGCTGTGGATACTCTCTGTATACTATTGCTATAATTTCTGCTGTTAAGCCCGCAGTACTTCTTTTGCGTCTTGCTGTATAACATGTGCGCAAGGAGGGACTTGTGTAGGGATAGAATTTCTATAGGCAGGGTTTGCATCATTGTTCAAAAGACACAAAAATCCATTGTTAAATCCTTCTGCATTTTTTTTTTGGTTGCAAAAAGAACCCAAGTGTGCCCTGTCAGTAACAGAAGGTGCACAGCGTATTACAACCGTTCAAAAGTCTATGAAGCTGATATCCGTTGTTACATTTAATACCATTAATTTAGGCCGCATTTCCTCATTTGAGTCTGCAGTTTAAATTAAGCAAGTAGGGAATTAAACTATAGGGATAGGATTTGGGTAGGTAGAAAGATTGTTTCTGTTCCAAAAAGACCAAAGTCCATTGTGAAATACGTCTGCTTTTTTTTTTTCGGGTGGCAAAAAAACCCAAGCGTGCCCTGTCAGTAACACTAGGTGCACAGCGTATTACAACCGTTCAAAAGTCTATATAGCTGGCATCCGTTGTTACATTTAATACCGTTAATTTAGGCCACAGTTCCTCATTTGCGGCTGCTCTATAACATTTGCGCATTCAGAATATTGGACATTCGTTTAAATTTTCTGATCATACAGTTAATAAAAATCTTCACTACTGTAGTTGTGACCAAGTTGCATATATACTATACAATATGCGCAAGGTGAGCAGAAAGGGACGGGGAAGTGGGCGTGATGCTGATGGTGAACGTAGAGGCAAAGGCTCAGGGCACGGTGAAACTGTGCCTGCTGGCAGAGCCCAAGAGACAAAGTCATCCATAATTCCTAGCTTCATGTCACAGTTTGCAGGGCGGCGCAAGACACAACTCTTGTCGCCACACCAGTGCGAGCAGATAGTGGGTTGGATTTCAGCTGATAATGCTTCCAGTCGGTTAAGCACCACCCTCTCTTCCACAAAGTCCAGTATCAGTAGCCAAGAGTCTGGGCAACCGCCTCCTCAACCTGATCCTCCTTCCTCCCACCATGCAGAGTCTGAACAAAGAAATAATCCCACATTAGGATATTCCGAGGAGCTTTTTTCATCACCATTCCTTGGCTTGGGCCTCTCGCCAAGGCCGCTTGAAGTGGGGCATGAGGAGATATTGTGCCCTGATTCCCAACCTCTTAAACAAACACAGTCGGAAGAAGATGACGGTGGGGACCGACAACTAGCGTCTCACGAGGTGCATGATGATGATGAGACACAGTTGCCAATAAGTGAAGGGCAATTAGTGTCTCAAGAGGTTGTGGATGAGGATGAGACGCAGTTAAGTCAGGTTCTTGTTAGTTCACCATGTCAGGAGGAGGACCAGAGTGAGGATGTGGAAGAGGAGGTGGTGGACGATGAAATAGCTGACCCAACCTGGGAAGATGGCAAGCCGAGCGAGGACAGCAGTACAGAGGGGGAGGGATCCGCAGCAGCGCAACAGGCTAGAAGAGGCAGTGAGGTGGTAAAAGGGAGAATGCAGGCCATGCCAACCAGGCCTGTAAATGTTCCCCTGAGCAGCCCCTTGTGGCAAGCTCCCTTGCCAAGGGTTAGGTGTTCCGCAGTCTGGCGGTTTTTTGAGGAAAGTGCTGACGATAAACGTATTGTAATTTGTAACCTGTGCCGTACCAAGATGAGCAGGGGCATAAACACCAGCAACCTGACCACCACCAGCATGATCAGCCACATGGCAGCAAAGCACCCTAAAAGGTGGGCCAAACGCCTGGGTCCATGATCTGCGGCTGCAACCCCTCCTTCTCTTCCTCCACCTCCTCCTCCACTTCTTCCCATGCAGAATTGCCATCTTGCAGCCCCACTCAGACTTCTGTCAGTAGCTGGAAGCAGTGTAGCACAGCAGTCGGTAAGCGGAAACAGGCCGTGCTGAAGCTTATTTGCCTGGGTGACAAACAGCACACCGCCGCAGAGCTGTGGCATGGCATAAGGGAACAGGCTGAGCTGTGGCTCTCGCCAGTCAACCTACAGCCAAGCATGGTTGTATCCGATAACGGACGCAACTTGGTAGCAGCTTTGGAGCTGGCCAACCTCCTACACATACCATGCCTGGCCCATGTATTCAACTTATTGGGTCAGAGGTTTCTAAAAACCTACCCCAATTTGCCTCAGCTACTGGTGAAGGTGCGTCGCCTGTGTGCCCATTTCCGCAAGTCACCATCAGCTTCAGCCGGCCTGGCAACGCTGCAGCAGCGCTTGCGGTTGGCGGCTCACTGACTGCTGTGCGACCTGAGCATGCAATGGAATTCCACCTTCCATATGTTGAGCAGGCTTTGTGAGCAGCAGAGAGCAGTAGTAGAATACCAGCTGCAACACGGTCGGCACCTTTCTAGTCAGCTTCCGCTCTTCACAAGCGATGAGTGGGCATTGATGTCTGACCTCTGTGAGGTGTTACGCAACTTTGATGAATCTACACAGATGGTGAGCGGCGATAATGCAATTATCAGCATAACTATCCCACTTCTGTGTCTACTAAAAAGCTCGCTTCTCACAATAAAGGCCAATGCTCTGCGTGTGGAAGAGGTGAAAATGGGGGAAGACCCTACACAGGGTGATAGCCAGACCACCCTCGATTAGTCTTCTCAGCTCCAATTGGAGGAGGAAGAGGAGGAGCAGGAGACGGTTGCCACCGCTACACAGGGTAGCCATACCACGTTTACACCATCTCTTCGGCGTGGATGGGCTGAAGAGGAGAAAAAGGACGAGGAGGATATTGAGAGTCATGCTCCTGGTGGGGAGAGTGAAGCCTTGTCTGTTGGGACTCTGGCACACATGGCTGACTTCATGCTATGCTACCTTTCCCGTGACCCTTGCGTTATACGCATATTAGGCAACACCTATTACTGGTTGTTCAGAGAACTTTACATCTCTCATTCCTGTGGTGGAGAGGACAAGTAAAATGTTGCAATCCCAGAAGGCCCTTGTCGAAAAATTGCTCCACAAATTTCCATCTGACAACGCTGGCGGCAGAGTACGTAGTTCCTTGGCCACCCGAGGAGGGGAGATGAGCGGAACACACAGCAGTTCCAACAAAGGCAGGGTGACACTCTCCATGGCCTGGGACAGTTTTATGGTACCCCGCCAGCACCCTCACCCTGAAAAGCGGCCTAGTGTGACAAGGAGGGAAACGTTTTGGAAGATGGTAAAGGAGTACGTAGCTGACCGTGTCAACGTCCTCAGCGATCCCTCTGTGCCGTATAATTATTGGGTGTCTAAGCTGGACACGTGGCATGAACTAGCGCTCTACGCCTTGGATGTGCTTGCCTGCCCTCCCGACAGCGTTTTGTCTGAGTGGGTATTTAGTGCCACTGGGGGCATAATTACTGATAAGCGCACCATAATGTTTTACACGCTCAGCTCTGCTACATCACACATAATGTTTCAGACGGTCAGCTAAGTGGCATGTCAAAAATAATTTTTAACACGCTAAGCTCTGCTACATGTCACTTATAATGTTTCAGACGTTCAGCTAAGCGGCATGTCAAAAATAATTTTTAACATGTTCAGCTCTGCTAGATGTCACTTATAATGTTTCAGACATTCAGCTAAGCGGCATGTCACCCTTAAATTTTTTTTATGGTCAGCTCGGCAGCAGCTGTCAACCTTAAATTTGGGACAGTTTGATGAGCAGCAGCGTGTCACCCTTAAATTTGGGACAACTTGATGGGCAGCAGCGTGTCAACCTTAAATTTGGGACAGTTTGATGAGCAGCAGCGTGTCACCCATAAATTTTTTGGACGTTCTGCTCGGCAACAGCGTGTCAACCTTAAATTTGGAACAGTTTGATGGGCAGCAGCGTGTCAACCTTAAATTTGGGACAGTTTGATGGGCAGCAGTGTGTCACCCTCAAATTTTTTTTACCGTCAGCTCGGCAGCAGCATGTCAACCTTAAATTTGGGAAAGTTTGATGGGCAGCAGTGTGTCAACCTTAAATTTGGGACAGTTTGATTAGCAGCAGCATTTCACCCTTAAATTTGGGACAGTTTGATGGGCAGCAGCGTGTCACCCTTAAATTTGGGACAGTTTGATTGGCAGCAGCGTGTCACCGGTAAATTTTTTTGACGTTCCGCTCGGCAGCAGCGTGTCAATCTTAAATTTGGGACAGTTTGATCTGCATCAGCGTGTCACGCTTAATTTTTTAGACGGTCAACTCAGCAGCAGCATGTCACCCATAATTTTTTACACGGTAAGCTCAGCAGCAGCATGTCACCGCTATTGTTTTTGCATGTCAGCAGCAGGCCATCAATCATAATTTTTCAAGGGTGTGTCTGATGCACTCCTTTATGTGTAATAAAGGGGGTATTGGAGTGCCTGTTCCTTGTAATTTTTGGCAGCCCTTTCCCTTAGTGCATAGGCTTTATGAGTGTCGGAGTCCCACAATTATACCACAATGTGAATGAGGCCCTCCTTTATATGATATACAATTTCTGTGGTGTTTCCACCATTTTCTGACGTTTCCCTATGGACCAGACACCCTCCCCTCATCCGAGCAGGGGGTGCCTGGTCTTCTCCCATTGACTTCCATTATACTCGGGTGCTCGGCCGAGCACTCGAGCACCACCCAGTGTTCGGCCAGAGCACCTGAGCACCCGACCATCGGGGTGCTCGATCATCACTAGTGAGAGCTAGTTGGCACTTTTTATGTTTGTTTGTATTGCCCCCGTTTGACTCTCACCCAGCTGGACATGACTGTCAGGACTCCAACCATTCTGCAGAAAAGTCCCAGTTGCGCCTAAGCGTGCCTATTTTCCTTTTCCCCCCTTCTCATGTTATTTGGGAGCCCCCTTTGCAAAAAGGGTTCTCTATTTGCTGCTATTTTCTATTATCCATGTGGATTACACGTTATCTGTTTGGATTACAATATTACCTCACGTGGATTACAATTGAATTTTGGACTATGTGTTCCAGACAGTGTTTTATCATGCTAAGGAGCCATGAGGAGAGACTCTAACATATATCTAAGCCTTTTATGCTTGGAAATGTGAAATTGATTGCACTAAAATGTTTGCATGCTTATGTTTTTGTTGTATTTTAGCTACACTGTTTTTACTGGTTCAGCACTTTACCCCATTGTGTGTATTCTTTTTCTGGTACTGCAATGTATGTGTCTTACTATGCACTTATTGTATGGTGTTTTTAGTAAATTTTGCGTACTTTTAACTACACTGACTGTACGTTCGTAATTTGTGCAGGAATGTTCGCAAAACAACGATTGTTTTTTTTAACGTAAATTCCACCGAATAAATTTGCTTAAGTACGAATCTTGTCAGAAATTCGGCGAATATTTGGCGAAGCGAATTTTGGATGATTCACTCATCTCTAGTTTGGATCAAAAGGCCCTAAATGGTGGAGTCAACCATGCAATAACTGCGTGACATGTAAAAATCTGAACCAGGCTACCCATTTTTGGGATTCTGAGAGGCGACTACAATACAAAATCACATTTCCGATCAATTGCTGTACAACAGGACTAATATACTATGTCCAATTTCCCTGCAATTCAATATATATAGGAGTGACAGCACGCCAATTTAGGAGACGTATACGAGAACATGTCCTGTGCATTGAATCAGAGAGTGATGTTTACAATTGTGATGGCTCGCTTTTGAGATTTATTGGTATAGACATAGTGGTTATATCAAAGGGGGGGAGGGTGATTGGAAGAAAGTTTTATATATATATATATATATATATATATATATATATATATATACACATATATATATATTAGCAGAAGGACCCAGCTTTGCACGGGTATATTTCATTTAATGCCCCACCCCTTTAACAGTGACCTCCACAGCTGCCTGTCCCCTTAACAGTAACATCCACAGCACCTGCCCCTTTAACAGTGACCTCCACAACAGCTGCCCCTTTAATAGTAAACTCCACAGTCCCCCACCTCATGACAGTAACCTCCACAGTGCTGCCCCCTTAATAGTGATCTCCACAGTACCCTGTCTTCTTAACAGTGACCTCCACAGAGCTCTGTTCACTTAAAATGTGACCTCCACAACACTCCACCCCCTTAACAGTGACCTATACATAAACCCGCCCCTTAACACTGACCTCCATAGCAGACCATCTGCTTAACTGTGACCTCTATCATTCCCTGCCCCCTCAGCGCCCGCCCCTTTAAAAGTGACTGCCACAGTCCCGCTCCCACAGTGACTGCCCCTTTAATGGTGACCTCCACAGTCCCCTGTCCCTTAACAGTAACCTCCGCAGTGCCCTGCCCTCTTAACAGTGACTTCCACAGCACCCGCTCCTTTAACAGTGACCACCCATTTATAAGTGACCTCCACAGTACCTATCTCCTTAACAGAATTGCCACAATAACCAGCCTCCTTAACTGTGACCTCCACAGCACTCTACTCTAGGGTGGCCAGAGGTCCAGTTTTAGGCTGGACAATCTGGCTTTCAGACTCTCTGTCCTTTGTCCGGTGCAGGGCCTGGATGGACGCAAGGATGTCCTTTTGAACTGCTCACGCTCACTGTGCTCTCTGAACGTGAGCTGCAGGGAGAAAGTCACCCTACTCCGATTCTTTAACAGTGTCATCCACAGCGCCCTGCCCCTTTAAAGCTGACCTACAGCAGTGAAGAAAATGGCTGGGTTGTTATGGAAACCTGTTGTAAAACTGTGTGTATGTGGAGAGTAAGGGCCTACGAGCTTCTATTGGCTGATAAGGGTCATGTGACTTCTATTGGCTAATGCATTTTTGGTAATATCTAAGGAACAGTATATCCTAGAGAGCTGAGATCCAGTCTAAAACCTTCCCGGACACCTGATGTACCTGTGTGCCAAATTTCGTGATTTTAAATTTGACGGTGCGGATTCCTTTAGCCGACATACACATGTACATACACTCAGCTTTATATATTAGATATATACTGTGTGTGTGTGTATATATTTAATTTTGATCCCTAGATATTTATTATGAGATCTTTGTGACTGTTGTTAACTGCCTCTGGTGATTTTGAACTAAAAATAATATTATGGAAATTGTTTTTATCTTAATCCTTGTAGATCCAGGCTGTTTTAATCCCTATGTATATTTCTGTTCCTCCTTTCACGGGGAATTCTGACACCAGATTTAACTTGGAAGTTGTAGAAATTCCTGTGAGAGGGCATCTTTCTCATTTCCTAGACACATGGCTATCTGTGATTCAGGACACCTAGATCCTAAACATCATTTACTTTCGTTATTCCATAAACTTCTTGATATACTCAATACAGGTTTATTCAGACCAGTCACCTTCCTGCCAGAAAGCAGGGGCTTTTGGAAAATGTCATACAGGAGTAAAAGAGTTCCATTTCTGATATGGGTCATGGTTTTTATTCTAAAGTTTTCCTGGTTCCAAAACTCTCTGGGAAGTGGAGAAAGCTCATCTCAGATTCCTCAATCGCCAAACCAGGAATAAGCCTATTCATATAGAGAAGATAAATTCAGTCACTTCCATCCTGGTATAAGGAGACTACATGGCCACGATGAACTTGAAGGACAAATACCTTCACATCACTATTGCTGTTTACCACAGAAGATACCTGAGAATGGCAGTCCTACTCAAAGGCAGGTTAAGACAACAATTCAGGGCTCTTCAATTTGGGATATTATCAGCCCCTCAAACATTCAGAAAAGTGATTGCTTCTGTTGTGGCCGCTCTCAGAGCTTGAAGTATAACTATCTTCCCATCCTTAAAGTGGTTGTGCACAGGGGCATAGCTAAAGGCTCATGGGCCCTGGTGCAAGAGTTCAGCTTGGGCCCCCCTTCCCTTAGTGCTCTGTGTGTCTTCTTATGCAGCACAAGGGTCTTTGGGCCCCCTCAAGCTCCTGGGCCCGTAGCAACTGCTACCTCTGCACCCCCTATAGCTACTCCCCTGGTTGTGCAGCTTGTTGGTATTGATGGCGTGTGCTCAGGATAGGTCATCAATATCCGATCGTCACCTGGCACCCCCACCGACCAGCTGTCTAAAGAGAATGCGGCGCTCCATGCAAGCTTTTGCTTCCTCTTCATTAAGCTGCCCATCATCTCAGAATTTGAATGGAGTGAGTACTTGTAATTACACTATGCACTGCTACAGGTGAGATGATACATAGTGTAATGAACAGGAAGCATCACTCGCATAGAATGCCGCCTCCTCTTCAAACAGCTGATCGTGGGGTTCTGGGTGTCAGATCCCCACCGATCAGATATTGATGGCCTGTCCTGAGGACAGGTCATCAATATAAACAGGCTGCACAACTCCTTTAACATCTGATTCATAAAGGCATCGTTAGAAGATCTCTTAAACAATCATATTCACTTTACCATCTCCTTCCTCCAGCGACTGGGCTGAATAATAAACTGGGAGAAATCAGATAATTGTCCTACGAGAGAGAAAAGGTTTCTGGGTTTTACAACAGATTCTCCTGGCTTATCGATATTCTTAACTACTGCGAGGTGATAGAGATTACTAGCTGCTATAAAATTTTGACTGTATCTCAATGGATTTCCATCAGAATCCCAATGAGAGGGTTAAGCTCATGTCGGCCACTGTGGAGTCAGTGCCCTGTGCTCTCTGGCACCTTCAACACTTACAGCAAGAGGTCCTAGGCAATTGGAACTGCAACCCAAGGGGGTTGAAAGTGAAGTTCTCCCTGCCCCTGAGAACCTGTCACTCCTTCATATGATTTCTCTATCTAAAAGACAGGAAGTCTTGAGGGTATTGATAAAAATCAGGCATGCCTAGGCCACAGTAATTGTTATCATAAAATTTTGCCCAAAATAGTCACACTTTGCCCAGCTCATGCATATGAGTTGAAGTTCGTATTGGAAGCTTACCCAGTGAGAAAATTTCTGAAGAGATTCAACCTGATGGCATGAAGGTTGGCCAGCTCCTACTGCAATCTGTACCCTATTTTACAGTCTTTACATATGAGGTGCTGCTGATATGCCTTCCAGGTTTCTCTCCTAAAGTATAGTTGTTTGCCAACTTTAGGCTGATTCCCTTCCTATATTGTGTCCACTTCAAATTTCTGAAAAGAAGAGGAAATTACATTCCTTGGACATTGCTGGATGCTGAAAGATGAGAATATTTTCGTTCTGTTTGCTTTCAGGAAGAATGGGTCTAAGGCTTCAAAGCCTAAGTTGATTAGGGAAGCAGTTTCTCTTTCATCTTTTTCCCAAGGGTATGATCCACCCAGTTTTGTTAGTGCTCATTCTACCCAATCAGTTTCCACGTCTTGGGCACAGAGGGATCCCATTGGATCAGATTTGTAGTGCAGCTTCTTGGAGCTCGTTTTTGATTAGTTCAGAAAGCACTGCCTTTGAGTGATCTGTCTTAAACTCTGTTTTACAAGAGGACTCTCCTTATAGGGATACTTGTTAATTCCCGATTATTATGCTACTGGTAGCACATAAGGAAAGCCTTAATTTCTAATGTCAATTTGTTTTCCCTTAGTCCTAACAGCAGCACAAGACATCCTCCCATAATGTAGTCCTTGTTATTAACACAGTGGGTAGTGGGCTTAAAAGATAGGGCTTAATTAGAATTATTATTCAATTGAAAGTTTCATATGTCCTACCAGTACACAGGGACAGAAATACCTCATTATTGAAAACAGATTAACTTTAGAAATCAGTGCGTCTCTGCTTTCCTATCTGAGTAAATGGATGTCAGATATTAGCTTTCGGCATCTTGAAAACGGAAAGCCGACAGTAGAGAAGCAAATGTGAAAGAAACTGGATTAACACACTTTAGGCCCCTTTCACACGCATTGTGTGCCGTGTACTGAACCGCCGGCACTGAATGGGGGTTACATAGCATTATACTGATTTATGATGCTATGTAACCCTTACAGTTCTGGAATGTGTTGGATAATGCTGACAATGTTATCCAACACATTCCTGAACTGTAAGGGTTACATAGCATCATAAATCAGTATAATGCTATGTAACCCGCTTTCAGTGCCGGCAGTTCAGTACACTGCACTTGATGCGGGAGACGTCCGAGTCTCCCGCTCGTGTGAAAGGGGCCTTAGGCTACTTTCACACTAGCGTTATTGCTGGATGCGGCAGGGTTCAGCAATAACGCTTCTGTTACTGATAGTAGATACCATATAGATCCGTAATAAACGTATCCGGTTGTATTATCTTTAACATCACTGGGACGGATCCGTAATGAACTCCATTGAAAGTCAATGGAGAACTGATCCATTTACTACTGTGTCACACCGAACGGATCCGTCCCCATTGACTTGCAGTGGGGGTCATGACGGATCTGTCTTGATGCGGATCCCCAGGACGGAGAGCAAACCGCAGCATGCTGCAGTTTGCTCTCCGGTCTGAGGACGGAACGGAATGCATTTAGGAGCATTCCATTCTCTTCAGTTCAGTTTTGTCCCCATTGACAATGATTGGGGGCAAAACGGAAGCGTTTTTTTTTCCGATATTGAGCCCCTATGACGGAGCTAAATACCGGAAAAACGAAACGCTAGTGTGAAACTAGCCTAAGGCTACTTTCACACTAGCGTTTTATAATTCCGGTATTGAATTCCGTCATAGGGGCTCAATACCGGAATAAAACGCTTGCATGCTGCGGTTTGCTCTCTGGTCCAGACATCCGCACCAAGACGGATCCGTCATGACCCCAATGAAAGTCAATGGGGACGGATCCGTTTGGTGTGACACAATGGTGAACGGATCCGTCCTCCATTGACTTTCAATGGAGTTCATGACGGATCCGTCACCTGCACACATACTTACATACACACATACAGACATACACATAAACATACACAGACATATACACATACAATACACATACATACTTACATGCTCCCTGTAGGTCTCCACAGCGCAGGAGGAGCAGGACGGCGCACACATAGGACGATTCCACCTGGCACCCAGCAGAGGGCCCTGTGGGGAATCGTCCTATGTGCGCGCCGTCCTGCTCCTCCTGCGCTGTGGAGACCTGCCGGGAGCATGTAAGTATGTATGTGTATTTGTATGTGTACATGTCTGTGTGTGTGTGTCTGTGTGTATGTACTGTGTGACATGTGTGTGGCCGGAGCGCAGTTCCGGCCACACACATGTCCCTGCGGCAGCACGGATCCGGCGGCACCCTTCACCTGCCGGATCCGTGCTGCCGCTAATGTGAAAGAGGCCTTATACAAGTGGTGCTAATGGTAGTTCTTTACTGAGGATTTACTGTCTATTATCTTCTCAATTCCTGAATAGCAAATTTTTACTACTACTAGAGATAAGTATCTATAGAGAACAATTCCCACCATCCTCTCTTACAAATGACTGGGTTGTACCAGAGCTGTTTTCCAGCATACTGTAGATTAATGACTTGATATAGTTCTTGTTCTAATACTCACTTGTCTCAATTACTCAGGGGCATATATCATTTAACCAGATGGAGGATGCTATCATCCTTATGATTATTGGGGTTTCTCATTCTGATTAAACTTTTGGATTTGAATCATTATACCTAGTGTTGAGTGAAACAAAGCATCTGAAGTGGAATTCGGTCCGAAGTTTAGGAAAACTTTGATTCTAAATTAATCTGAATTCCTTGCGCTTCGTGGTAACAAATCAGTTTTCCTAAAATGGCAGCTGGACGTGTTACAAAGCGAAACTAACTTTAGAGGAGACAAGCCTCTAAATGATGCAGTTGTCTCAACTGATAGATTTGGTGGCCTCTCTGAAGGGCCTCAGTATTCCACATATGTTACTGATGAGCGGCAAATACTGATGTGGTCTGGTGCACGACAAAATCATTCACTGCATTACACTGCTCATACAGATTTTCTCGCATTGGAATATCGTGGAACAAGCAGTACAATGGCAGACAGTACTGTCGCTGCAAGTCCAGGAAGGCGTTCCTTGCCACATATGAATGGCTGAAATGCAAGGACAGTCTCTTGGACATGGTCAACCCCCTCTGCAAGCCACCGTACTATTTTAAAAAGCATTGCACAACTAAATTTATCATGTTCACCATACAGGAAGCATGTGTTATTTCCTTCAAAAGCACCACAGCACGATGTTTCTACCATTGTCACTGACCACCTTGCCCATTTGGAGTTGGTCGGGAGACAGCCAGCAGGATGTTTGCTGCTTGATATACTTTACCAACTGATTGGATGTGTGTCTACTGTTGCCCAGGCTGATCAGCTCTAAGATGGCAAGGCAACACTTCACTTTACACATATTATAAGAGGGAGGGGGAGTGGGAGCAATGTTCTGCACTGCTTCTGTTTGGAATGGGAGGATGTCCATTGAGAAGGATGTTGAGGAGAAGCATAAGCACCTGGTGTCGGAACCACACTGACACAAACATTGACCCAGTGGCCTGTGAAATACATGCATTGTGCCTGCCCATAACAGCTGCACCAGGTGTCCATGATGGTGTTCACCTTGCCGCACAGTGAGAATTGCAAGCCCACATTCTCTGCCATGTGACAGTACAAGGCATGGATGGCTTTCTTGGAAAAATAATGACAGCTATAGGCTGTGCGCATGTTATTAGTTCCCTAAAGGCAGTAAACACCACTAAGCAAAATCCACTAAGTGGTACAGCAGGGACTGCACCGCCAGCAGCTTAGCCAGGTGGGAGTTAGGCTTGCACACTATCGAAATGCTGGAATTGCTGTATCAGCGGCATCCCTTGTTCCTCAGCTGACTAAAATAGAAGCAGATCTGGCCCTGGCAGTTTTATGGGAGATTCTGGCTGTACGCTGTCTCTGCTTTTTATTGCCGTCATGGTCATCCCCCTCTTCAGCCCCAATTCGCCTCCCAGGTCCTTTCCAACACATAATCATCATCAGAATCTTCACCCTCCCAGCCACTCTTATCAGACTGTGATATGTCATCATGGGATCCTTGGACCCTCTCCCAATTTCCTGCTCTGTATTTACCACTGTCACTACCATTGCCACCACTGTGGCTAAAAGTGCTACTTCTACCACCACCAACAACATAGCATAACATAACATGTATGCGGTCCTCCACGTCCCTGAATCTTCTCCGTATGGCAGTCCAAATGCTTAGTGTGTTTTTTGTTGCCTCTTCTTAGGCATCTCACTAGGAGGGGGCTGTCAAGGCAGAAAGATTTCTCTGGGGTTGCGGGGAAGAAGAGAAGGAGGAATGTTGTGACCCCTGGCTCTAAAGTATGGTGTCAGACTCAAAGGTGATGTCCAAATCACCCTGCTGTGACTGAGAGGAGGAGTTAACCATCTAGTTCACAATTCCATTCACTTTTTCCTCATTAATATGGTGCCGTTTGGAAACCAGGGAGAACTTTTGCCTACTACTACTACTTCTACTACTGTCCGGAAAGCTAATGCTGGTACTGCTGTTTCAGTACTACCCATATTCTGACTCTCTGATGATAAGGCATGGGTCTTTCATTTTCTACTCTTCCATTTACCTGACTTTTTTATTATGAGGCATGAGTTTAGTAACTGTTTAATTACGTTAATTACTATTGATTAATTACTGTTAATCATGTACAGTATCATGCATTAATATACAACTAACATTTAGTAACACAGGTATAATAATTGCATTATTACAATAAATCAGGTTTGCTATAACACATCTTGTTATAATCAGGTTGTCTGTCAGCATCTGAGCCAATTGGATGCATTAAAGTGGAGTATGGTGCACAAAAGTAACTAAGTAACAAAGGAAATATAAATATATACTTGGTGTCAGGGGTGTACACAGATTTCATAGGGCCCCATAGTAAAATGTATGAGCCTCCCAATGAGATTTTCAAATTCATGATTTTTTTATGACATAGAGGAAAATTTTAATTAAAAAAAAGTCATGCTCCACAGGTGCTTTAAAAACATGGCGCTCATTTTTTTTTTTTTGAACATTAAATTTTTATTGATTTTTTATGAAGTAAGTCAAGTGAAAAATACAACACCCGCTACAAATGCGGGAAATGCTAGATGTAAAATTAACATTACAATTTTTAAGTACAGAGGTAGTAAAGTCCAGTAAGTATATTGTAAAGTAGGACAAGCATAATATAAAAAGAACAGTTTCCATCCGTTGGAAGCACAGTGGAGGGAGATATCTAACTAGCGAAAAGCACTTGAGAATTTAGGCCTCAGAATCTTGTATATGTAATCCTAATTAAGGGATATTAGAACAATTTGTCCGGTAGGGAACAGTATTGAGAGGTTAGCCAAACATCCCATCTCCGTCTAAACAAAGGCATTTTGTTTTGAGAACGAGCAAACATGCCTTCATACCAACAATTATTATTTATTTCTTTAATAATCCTAAAGATTGAGGGGAGCTCTTTTTGTTTCCAACATAGAGCTATCTTAATTCTAGCGGTAAATAAGACATGGGCAATTATTGTTTGGGTGTGGTGAGGGAAGTCACAAATGCCTATAGATAAAAGAGCTAGTAGTGCAGAAGGTTTCACCGTAGAGACATTGAGATGGGATATCAGACCAAATACCTCCTTCCAAAAAGTGATTGCGACAGGACAAGTCCACCAAACATGTATGTATGAACCAGTGTGTGACAAGCACCTCCAACAATTAGATGATACGTCAGGGAATATTTTGTTTAAGTAGACAGGAGTGTAATACCATCGATAAAACAACTTCCTAGCATTCTCAAGATGGCCAATGTTTTTGGACAACTTTGAAACAACCGTAAATGACTCAAGCCATTGCTCAGGGGAGATGGTGATCTGGAGGTCCATTTGCCATTTGTCTGTCATTGTAGTTATAGAATCTTCAAAGGAGCTTTTAAGTATTTGATAACCCTTAGAGATACCCTTGTTTGATATATTGCATGAGAATAACCAATTTTTAAGATTAAGATCTTGTGAGCATGAGCTCGAAGATTTGAGGGAGTTGAATAGGTGGCGAAGTTGTAAATATTTGAAAAAATCTTTAGACGGAATTCTAAATTGTTCAGATAATTGCGAGAAAGATGCAAAAACATCATCTTTCCATAATTGGGAAATTGTTGTTAACCCTCCAGATCTCCAACTCCCCAGCGACAAGCCAGGAATAGCTATTTCACATATAATCAAGGAGTAGTCAGTAAGTTTGTTAGGTAGAAGTAGGGTGTTATATGGTAAGTTATTCCAAGTTTGGAATATTGCCTTTATGGTTAGAAAAGGTAGCTGTAAGGGCGTTTTGAAAAAGGATAGAGAGCTCAAATAATGCAATAAGGTATGAGGTTTCAATAAATGTGATTCTATGAGAACCCATTTTTTTGTGCAATCGTTTGTTATAAGAGCTCTCATCTGGTCTAGAATAATTGCCTGATGATAATGATATAAAGAGGGAGTATTTAATCCTCCCTGTTTAGGGTGTAGGATTATGATTGATGCTTTAACTCTCGGTTTTTTTTTTGCCCCAAAGGAAGTTTGATATGAGGGATTGGAGTTTATTTAAATACGTTTTGGGGAGAAATATTGGTACATTTCTCATCATATATATTATTTTGGGCAGCACTACCATTTTGATAGCGGCTTGTTTGCCCAACCATGATAAGTATTGTAGTTTCAAGGCCGACAGGCTTTGTTTAATAGACTGGAGTAACGGGATAAAGTTATTAGTAAATAAATTAGAAGGAGGGAAGGTTAGGTTAATGCCCAGGTAAGGTAAAGAATCTTTGGTAATAGAAAAGTTATATGTATTTTTAATGAGAGTTATAGTGGCCCTAGGAAGACCAAGATTAAGTATTTGCGATTTAGAAATATTTACTTTATAATAAGATGCTAAACTAAATGCATTAATTATGTCTTTTATCGCTTTAATCGAGGTCAGGGGATTAGAAGTAATAATGATCACATCATCTGCAAAAAGGCCAATGCGGTGTTCTATCTCACCTGTGGTTACACCTGAAATCAATGGTGATGAGCGGATATGTTGGGCAAACGGTTCCATGATTAGGGCAAAAATAAGGGGTGAAAGGGGACAGCCCTGTCTGGTGCCATTGGAAATACTGAAGGGTTTGGATAGGAAACCAGAAGAGTATACCATGGCTGTAGGAAAAGAATAAAGTGCCATTACTGCCTCCAGAAAGGAACCTGAGATACCAAATTTCAGAAGAACTGCCCTAATATAGTCCCAGTGCACCCTATCGAACGCCTTCCCCGCATCAAGGGAAAGGAGCAGAGAAGGCGTCCGAGAGGCGTGCACAACATCCAAGAGATCTATAAATCTTCTTGTCCCATCCGAGGATTGGCGATTTTTTACAAATCCAATTTGGTCATTATTGATAATACAGGGAAGAATATCTATCAACCTGGAGGCCAAAATTTTAGAATATATTTTTAGGTCCGTATTAAGTAAGGATATCGGCCTAAAGTTTGACGGTTTATCTGGGGTTTTTCCGGGTTTGGGAAGGGTTATAATTAATGCTTGAAGCATTTCAGGAGGGATATGACCCGATTCTGTTATTTGGGAGAAAGTTCGGAGAAGATACGGGGCAAGTATGAATGTAAATTGTTTATAATATTCATTGGTTAGGCCATCTGGGCCAGGAGTTTTGTTTAATTTCAATGACTTAATAGTTTGTTCTATTTCTGAGAGGGTAATTTTAGAGTTGAGTAGGTCGAATTGTTGGGGACTAATACCAGGCAAGGAGATAGAGTTTAAAAAACCATTTATAGTATCTTTATTGGGATGTGGGTGCGTAGATGAGTTCTGAAGACCATACAAGTCCTGATAGTAAGATGCGAATTCCTCCGAGATTAGTTTGGGATTAAGAATTTTTTGGTTATTGTGATCATATAAAAATGGGATTTTAGATTTTACTTCTTTATTTTTTACTCTTCTTGCTAATTGTTTGTTGGCTCTATTACCCTGGCTATAGTGAAAGGATTTGGTTCTACGGAGATGAAAGTCATAGTTACTTTGAAGATGCAGATATAGCTGGTACAGGGCTTTTTTGAGTTTTGTGAGAGTGTCTTTATGCAGATTTTTCTGATGTTCTTGTTCAAGATCATGTATGTTATTCAGAAGTGATTCTGTGACCTTCAGTTTGGCTTTTTTTTGCACTGCATGCCCTCTCAGGAATGCCTTATGGGCACACCAAAGAGTGGTTTCTGAGACCTGATTGTTATCATTCAGTATAAAATACTCTTTTAGTACAGATGTGGTTGTTTCCCGGGTAGAGGTAGTTGTCAAGAGAGAGTTGTTGAGACGCCACGGGGATGTAAATGGAGAGTTAAATTGTTCTTTTAGACTCAAGGTGATGGGAGCGTGGTCTGACCAAGTAATGTCATGAATGGTTACTTGCGACACCTTTTGTAAAAGCCATTTATCTGAGACAAACAGGTCAATTCTGGAGTAGGAGTTGTGGGGGTTGGAGAAAAAGGTGTAATCTCTTTCAACAACATGTAATATTCTCCAAATATCAAAAAGACCCTCTTTATGAAAGAGAGACTGCAATTTGGAGGCATTTTTGTCTGTATGAGAGGGGTTTTTATCCAATGTAGGATCAGGTGGCATGTTAAAATCCCCACATATAAGAAGAGATCCCTGTTTGATATCTGATAATTTATTAAGTACCTTCCTGAAAAATCTCAACTGGTGTCTGTTTGGAGTATATATGTTAACTATGGTGTATAGTACATTATTTATAGTACATACCAATATGATAAATCTGCCGTCAGTGTCAACGACCTGTTTGTGTAATTGGAATGACACAGAGGTTTTTAAACCCTACAATCACACCTCTCTTTTTATGAATGGCATGTGAGTAAAACATGTGTGGGAAAATAGGGTTATGCATGCGATGAGCATCACCTTCATTTAGGTGAGTCTCTTGAAGACAAATAATATCACATTTTTGTTTCTTGATTTCTGACCAAGTCACAGTTCTTTTAAAAGGGGAATTTAACCCTTTTACATTAAATGATAGTATTTTTACACCCATGGTAT
Organism: Rhinella marina; assembly: GCA_900303285.1. Classification (NCBI taxonomy): domain Eukaryota; kingdom Metazoa; phylum Chordata; class Amphibia; order Anura; family Bufonidae; genus Rhinella; species Rhinella marina. Next base: position 15,398 of record ONZH01021161.1, on the reverse strand, counting down.
ATGGGAAAGGATAAACCCTTTAGTAACTGAGACATTCTCACAATATAAAGTATGTATACCTAAAAAAAAAAAGGAAAGCGTTTGTTAATCTATCACACACTGACCCACAGTTTGAACTCCGAGGTTCAGTTGTTAGTAGAGAAGTAGGATATTGTATTGTCTCAAGGTAGCTGTACCGGCAACTGAGGTAAGTATCTCCAATCTTCATGGAAACTGTAACAAAAAAACAAAACAACACAAACCAACGAGACAGGGGCGTAGCAATAGGGGAAGCAGGGGAAGCCACTGCTTCGGGGCCCGAGGACAGAAGGGGCCCGGGAGCAGTAGCAGAGCTGCAGCATCAGACTGGAGCAAGGGAGTGTCAACACATACACCCACCTCTGCCTCCTTCCCCCACTTTGTACTAACCTCATGGGGGGGGGGACTGTGGAGGACTTTGTTTGTCCTCCGTAGTGGCTAGAATGGAGTTGCTTGAAGGAGGTCTGTGACATCACTGGTCACATGCTTCTTCATGGTCACATGACCAATCCCGACTGCAGGAGCTTGTTGAAGGAGGAGGGGCTGCCTTCCTGGAGGACACAGAGCTTCATGGGGATCAGGTAGGGGCAGCAAATGGAACTCATACTGTATATGAGGGGGCAGGTAGAGTACTCAGGGGCAGTGGGGTTCAAGTGGAGTGGAGTTTGGGGCAATTACAGGGGTTTATAGTACAGATATGGGTGTATTCTGGGGGCCATGGGGGCTTTATGGGGTGTAAATCTGTGAAGGGGGCTTATGGTGTATTCTGGGGGCCATGGGGGATTTAAGGGGGGAAATCTGTGAGGGGGGGCATGTGGTGTATTCTGGGGACATGGGGCAGATCTGAGGGGGGCTTTATGGGGTGTAAATCTGTGAGGGGGGGCATGTGGTGTATTCCGGGGGACAGAGCAGGAGAGGGCTCCAGCATAATGGGGACCGGACGGATCCGTTATGCAGGCTATAGGCTTCTTTTATGACAGAATAAATAACAGAATGTCTCCAAAGGCATTCCGTTATGCATTCCTTCATAGAATTGCGTTATGGTCCATGGTAACAGAATCCATATAGCAATTCACTTTTTACCTCAACCTGAGGAGGCTGTATTTAGAGGGTGATGTACCGTAATTTACATGGGACTGTACATTGGAATAGGTCATGGGGGGGGGCCCGGGGGGCCCCGTACAAAAATTTGCTGTGGGGCCCAGTCAGTTGTAGCTACGCCACTGCAACGAGACAACATAGTCTCAAACGTAACATTAGAGTCACTATGAAATATCATCAATATCTTTTCTGGGGGGTGGGAATTTGGATATAGAGCAGATATAAGCGTTAAGGATTTACCACAGTGCCAAAGGAAAACCTAGGGTGTTACCTCACACCAGGCACTGAAAGCTATGGAAGACTTTGCAGATCCAAGGCAACATCTTGTAAAAAAAAAAGAAAATTAAAGCAGAATAGAGTAATGAAGGATGATAGAAAAGATAGAATATTAAATGAAAGACAGCAACTAAGATTCAAGTTTTAGGAGAGGCTCCAACTTTTGTCCATTCTTGTTGCAGAAGAGCAGGTTTCTTCTTAGATGGAGAGTTTTGATGAGCAGTTGTGTTTTCTTCTGAGTCCAACAGCATCCATTTTTTCAGGGCTGATTCTGCATCTTTAGGAGAGATGAGAGTATGAGTGATGCCATTCCTACGCACAATCAGTTTAACAGGAAAACCCCATTTATATGGAATGTTATTTTGGCGAAGAATTTTCGTGTACTGTATAAATTCTCTGCGCCGTGAAAGCGTGGCAGGGGATAAGTCAGTGAACAAAAATATTTGCTGAAAACGTTCAGGAGTAGATGGATTTTGGCTTGCTGCTTTCAGGAGCGCTTCTTTTACACGGTAAAAATGGATTCGTGCTAAAACATCACGAGGCACTTGAGATGGCAGGGATTTGGGTTTGGGTACCCTATGCGCCCTGTCTATAATGAGGTCGTTGTCAGAGGACTCAGGTAGAAAGGACACTATAAGGTCTTTCAGGAAATCTTGAAGCTGGGAATCCGACACCGATTCAGGAATGTTTCTAAAACGCACATTATTCCTTCTTGAACGATCCTCTAAGTCAGCAATTTTCAGCTTCATAGCTGCAATGTCGTCCTCCATGGCGTTGTTCGTGTCTACCAAACTATTATGAGCTACTACTATCTCCTCCATTTTGTCTTCTAGGTGCGCTGTGCGCTCTCCTATGGCCACCAAATCGACATGTATAGCAGAAATAGCTTCTTTAATGTCCAGATGTATGGAGTCTTTTAACTCCTGGAACATGGTTTTAATCTCCTGTAATGGCGTCTGAGACATTATAAGTGTGTCTTGGGTAGCATTGTGAATAGTGTGGGTTGAAGCTGACAGGCTTCTCACGTTTGGAATAGAAGTCCCAGCTATATTTGAGGAGTATTGGTGAGGAGGACTTGAGTCGTTCCTTGCAGGCGCTGTCTGAGGAGAGTAGCTGTGAGAAGACGCAGGCGAGGAGTGCACTGTGTGGCGGGAATCGGCGCCATCTTGTGAGCAGGTCTGAGCTGGCTGAAAGAAGGCCGTAAGTTTCAGCGGGCTTGCGCCTTTTTTTCTGCCTCTAGTCATGATGAGAGGGCTCCAGGGAGGGTCTAGAGATTAAGTGCTCTGTAGGTAGTGGAAAAAGGAGCAATCTGCTACGATATATATGAGCCGCTGTGGTGCTTGGTGTGGAGCTCTTCACCTAAGCGTCTGCACCGCTCGGCATCCGGCCACGCCCCCCCGGCGCTCATTTTGAACACTACACATCTCAATGTATTTACACCAGACAAAAGCTATAAATATATTGACAAATATTCTCTATACACCAACAAATCTCCTGCTTCCCTTCATATAGAACCACTGCAGCCACCACTAAGGGGCTTTCCATGCATAAGAATTTAAAATCAATGATAGCTGTACAATCTCTTTGCACTGAGCTCCCCTTAGTGGCGACTGCAGGAAAAAGAGGTGGAACAAAACAAGTCTTTTGTTGTTGGGCCCCTCCCACCCAGGGCCCTTTAGTGTTGCATTGTCTGCCTTCATGCTAAGTATGCCATTGTTTGGTGATTTTGGTGAAAATTAAATAAATTAAATGTAATCTTAGTCTAACTATTTTACAGTATTGTAGACAAAAAAGTAAGCAAAAAATATACCACTATGGAGTAAAATAAGTGATAGAGTGTTCAAGGGCAGTGGTTCTCAAACTGGTACATGTAATCAAAGGGGTATGTGCCGCAGGGTGAAGGGGTATGCAGGACTGTCCTAGCATCCAGAAGTTCCAGAAGTTTCATTGCTAGTTGCTAGGGCCTGTCAACATTGAAATGTATCAGTGTCCTCAGAACATCAATACACTTGAATACTGCAGTAGGGCACGGGAGCCAATGTCTTCCTGCTGTGCCATTCACTCTCATAGGACACCGACCTGGAGCCTATCAGAGAACAATGCAGGAGGTGTGATGACATCATCAACATTGCAAGCTTTTCAACCGGGATGCAAGCAGCTCAAGAGGCAGATTGGAAGAGGCTTGTACCCTGAACCATATTAGAGACAGCGGCATAGAGTTTATTCTCCTTTGGTACCTTGAGGCAGCATACTATTGGGCCACTATAGGGGGGGGGTAATTATTATTACTGGGGGCACTATAGTGACATTAATGCTACTGGTGGCACTATAAGGGTCCTTTTTTTTCTACTGTGACACATTATGAGTCCTTTATTACTACTTTTACCGCTAAGTGTGTATTATTATTACTTGGGTATACTATGGGGGACTGTATTACTTCTGGTGGTACTATGGTGGGCTTTATTACTTATGGGGGATTTTAGGGGACATTAGTGCTACTGTGGAGATTATAAGGGGACATATTTACTACTGAAGCACAGTGTGGGGGCTTTAATACTACTGGGGGCATTGTGATGGGCTTTATAACTACAGAAGGGCAGTGTGGTGGACTTTATCACTACTGGTGGTGGACATTATTACTACTGGGTTCATTATAGGCAGGCATTATTACTTATGGTTGGCTCTATGACTACTGCGGGCCTTATGGTGGGCTTTTGTTTACTACTGGGGGACTGTGGGGAGCATTATTACTACTATGGGCACTATGCAGGTATTATTACTTCTGGGACACAATTATTACTATTATCATTATTCTTATTTGTGGCACTATTACTGCCACTGATACACTGGGAGAAAATTATTAATATTGGTGGGATCTTTGGGAGCTTGATTACTGTTGGGCCATCTCCATGTATTTGGTGCAATGCAGGTATATGATTTATTTTTAAAAAAATACACCAGGGGGCTACCTGCAGCAACCTTTTTGCGATTTTTCTGCAACATTTCAAGTGTCACAGACAGTAAATGTGCCATAATCTAGGTTTAATCTGACTTTTAACTGTCAAACATAGACCACTGTGAAAAGTGGCAAACATCAGGGAATGTTGAAAAAATATCAAATTTGGAAATGTCATAAATGCCATGACTTTTGCGACTTTTTTACGTACACAACTGACATATTTGTTTTTATAAGAGGCCCCTCATATTTTTTACTGAATCTTTTCCCACAAAACTATATCAGTCTGCTTAGCTCCTTATTCTCTATAACATGCTGTCCACATATTGCATTTCATGGTGACAGGTTCACTTTAAAGCAGTACAGAACTAAGAATGCATCAAATCCTCTGGGAAGTGTCATATTTTAAATAATGATAACCCTATTTGTAATTATTATGGCCTCTTTCCACTTAGGGCTATTGTCACACATGGAGTTTTTGGACATAGAAATATTTTACTCTAATATAAAAATAAAGTTAAAAAAATCAATAAAACCAAAACACGGTCAAAAAGTTTGTGAATGTAGAGTCTAACTGTGCTTTTTCTAAGTGTACCTTAGAGTTTGGACAAGCTGTTTTGTGAGTGAAAATTTGTTATATGTAACTTTTACTACATCCTATTAAGTGTAGATGGGATATTGTGGCTGTCTTGTTGGATATCCTGCTTTTATATAATGTGTGAAATATTATAATAAAAATAGAATTCACAAAGTAATAAAATCTTGGCAAACAAGGTAGGATGGATTCTAGCAACATTTTCCAGCCGCTGCTTTTCTAACAAAGAATCAGTAAGCAGCTTTAAATTTTGCTCCTTTTTAACTGTTCTTGTAAATATTGAGTGGGACTTGTTAAGCTGTTTATTTATATTGCTTTCTAAAAAAAAAATAGTTACAAATTTTAGCACATGCTATATTAGCTCTAAAATTTGCAATGTTTTAAGTCTGAGAAAAGCTTTATAGGACTGAGGAAAAATGATGGGGTTTAGTGCAGATAGGGGCTACCAGAGACCAACAGATTTTCTATAACTTGTGCCAGAAATGTGTGCAGTAACTGTGCCTCCTGCTGCATTTTATAAAGTGTACCATATCCTCCATGAACTGTGTCTGCTGCTTATTATATAGTGTGCCAAACCCCCTTCACCCCTGCCCCCACACACACTCCTTGAAATGTGCCTGCTGCTGGAGCAAGGATCTGGAAGGTGGAGCACAGGTAGGAGCTGAGATATTAAGGGGAACCACTACCACTGATTTACAGTTTTTTTTTCCATCTGAATCATCAGCAGGGGGTGCGGAGAAAGCCAGGAACTCATGGAGCCAGGAGCTCATGAATATTCAGGACTCGTTGGCATACGCTTGAGCTGTTTAATACTACATTTTGCAAAATGGCTGGGTCAATTAAAGAAAGTGACCTAGCATTTGATAAGGGGCTCTGTCACTGGTTACAGGTTGCCCTTAGGGTAGCATAAAACTGGTGGCAGATTCCCTTTAAGGCCCCTTTCACACGGGCGATGTTTCCGCGCGGGTGCAATGTGTGATGCGAACGCATTGCACCCGCACTGAATCCTGACCCATTCATTTCAATGGGGCTTTTCACATGAGCGATGTTTTTCACGCAGCAGTTCGCCGTTGCGTGAAAATCGCAGCATGTTCTATATTCTGCGTTTTTCACGCAGCCCTGGCCCCATTGAAGTGAATGGGGCTGCGTGAATAACGCATTGCATCATGCGGATGCAATGCGTGATTCACTGATGGTTGCTAAGAGATGTTGTTTGTAAACATTCAGTTTTTTTTCACGCGCGTGAAAAACGCATTGAAACGCTTCGCACCCGCGCGGAAAAAACTGAACGAACGTACGCAATCGCAGTCAAAACTGACTGCGATTGCGTGCGGATTGGTGCGGATGTGTGCGGATTTTCCTGAACGCATCCGGACCAAATCCGGACACGCTCGTGTGAAAGGGGCCTAAGTGTACTTATTGCATGGGGACATTCACCCACAGCTGGACCCCTATCTCTCATAGGCTCCGCAGATGCCACAGGCCTAGCGTATAAAATACTAATCTTATTAATTTCCCCCACTGAGTATAGGAATCTCCAAGAGAATCATTAGAACTATGATTTGTATAAAAAAAAAAAGCTTTATGTTAAACAAGATAATATTTAATCATTGAACCGCTGATATACTAGTCATATTTGGCCTATATGTTGGGAGTACTTTCAGATGTATATGGCAGTGTGCTCACCCTTTTAATATACCTTTGGTCTGTATACTTTATAACTAATCACAAGGGTAATTGGCTAAGGGTGTCCCATAAAGATGTATACTGCATCTTTTTGCAATAGAAGTAAATTTAAATGTATGCAACTAAATAGGTATACTGTTGCAAACATCTGGCATACACATTTGTCGGTACACTTCGAATGTGCACATTGAACAATCTACAAAACAAAATGTGGTGTGAAAACCCTGTAAAGTTACATGCTAGTCATTGCAAAGAAGAAAAGTTAAAACATAAAATTTTGACTTTTAGAGAAAAGGCACAATATTTCAGCAAAATTAAATGTAAAATCATATTGTTCAGATTATATTTCCTGATTTATTTTTATTATTAGTATATTGTTATATATGGTGGAAAGGAATTAGGAATTTTAGTTGACAGTAAACTTAAAGGGGCTGTCCAACAAAAAATATTCTACAGTTTTAAAACCAGCACCTGGATCTGAATACTTTTGTAATTGCATGTAATTAGAAATTTAGCATATCCACTGAGTTATTAAAAAAATGTATCTTTACAGCGACACCTGCTGTTTGTTCTTTTTCTTTTTTTTTGTCCTGCTCACTAAGAGGCCGCACATGCTCTGTTTCATCCTTCATCCTTTCATCCTGAGTTGTGATAGGTAGAGTATGGACACCCCCGTAGCTGCAGTACAGAAAGACACTCCCCTTGACCTGTCAGCTTGATATAAATATAGCAGAGCAATGAATGGGGAGATCTCTGGATCCATGTGAGGTACAGGGCTGGTTCTGGCTTTGTTAGAAAGAGATTGTCAAGTCCTATATGATGTCTGATTTTCACATTTTTACATTATTCATCGGATAACGCCTTTAAAAGTAATGTGTCACCATTTTTTTTGCAGGTTAAAACCAGATACTTGCATAGTTACTTACCAGATACTTAATAGTTAGATACTTATATAGTTGTTAAGGTTGGAAAAAGACAAAGGTCAATCAAGTGCAACCTGTAATCCTGCTGTATTGATCCATGGAGCAAACCCTGGATTAACGTCAATCTTCCTTTTAAAAAGGGGTTGGGCCAAAGGGAAAGAGTGTGTAGAACAAGATTTGTATAGATTGCCACACGCCTCAATGTTATTTTAAAATTAAAAAGTAATCTAAACCGTTTTTGAAGCCATCTCCTGTATTTGCTGTCCATCTCCTGTGGCAGGCTATTCCAGAGATTCACAGACCTTACTGTAAAGAATGGTCGTCGCCTCGTATGACTGAATCTTTTTTTCTCCAGGCTTAGGGAGTGGCCCCTTGTTTTTTGAGGGGGTTTAACACAGAATAGCTTCCCATGATATTTTTTTGTATGCTCCATTTATATATTTGTACAGGTTTATCATGTCCCCCCTTAAACGTCTTTTTTCAAGACTAAACAAATGGACTGGTGCCCAGAACTGAACTGCATATTCCAGTTGAGGCTGGACCAACGCTTTGTATAGTGGCAATATTATTAAATGCCCTGAATCAGTTTCATTTAGGTTTTGAGATGCTCTTTCGGATCTCAAAACCTGAATTAAAAAGGCAGATGTGAAAGTAGCCTTAGTCATAAAATATATTAAATATAAAAACGTGATTTAAACAATAGGTCATTTTCTGATCACATAAGATGCATCAAAAGAGGCATAGATGTCGTGATGAGAACATAGTCCTGCCACTTTACAAATCACTAGTCACTAGCACAAGCCAGACATAGCAGAGCTGGAGAGGGTTCAGAGGAGGACGACTACAGTAATAACTTGAATAGGTGGACTACAGTACCCAAAAAGATGATCAAAATTAGGGTTATTTACTTTAAAAAAGATGATTGAGGGGAGATCTAATAACCATGTATAAATATATACAGAGTGTAGTACAGAGATCTCTCCCATCACCTGTTTATCCCAAGGACTGTGTGATGAGGAGACATCCTCTACGTCTGGAGGAAATAAGGCTTCTTTACAAACATAGAAGAGGTGTCACGGGCATTCCTATGACAGATAACAGGAGGTCTGTCACACTGGCAACACGTGGTATAATCTGACATGTTTTCCCTTTTTGTTGTTGGTTTCTACCACACCCTTTTCCCTCAGGTGTTCCTGGTGTGGTAATTGCCCCCCCCCCTATTTATTGCTTCTTCTCCCATTATTCCTTGCGGTTTATAGCTTCAGTTGTTGTGGTGGTGAGCAGCAGTTTGGTTTCATCCTGGAGCCTCCATTTCTTTATTGAAAGATAAGTTTCCTTTTCCCTCCTGTTGTTTTGTTATTAGGCCTTAGGGAGACTCCTGTTCGTCCTTCCTTTTGGAGGAACAGGTAGACTCATTTCTGTCATTAGTTTAGGGTCCTATAGGCTCAGTTCGGTGTTTAGGTTCCTGTGTATGAACTTGCCTACCTTTGTGGCCTGTTCATACTGGTAGATAGACAGGATTTGAGCCAGGGTTTCCTGTAGGAGGTGTCCATCTCCCTTCCTTAGTTTCTAGGCCTAATCTCCTTTCCCTCCTACGCTTGGTTTGGTTCCCCCCCACACACCTGTGCGTTCTTTACTGTAAGAGCAGTGAGACTATGGAACGCTCTGTCTGAGGAGGTGGTGATGGTGAGTTCACTAAAAGAGTTCAAGAGGGGCCTAGATGTATTTCTGGAGGGTAATAATATTACAGGTTATAGTTACTAGAGATGGGTCGTTGATCCAGGGAGTTATTCTGATTGCCTGATTGGAGCTGGGAAGAAATTGTTCTCCCATAAAATGAGAAAAATGGGCTTTTATGAGGGTTTTAGCCTCCCTCTGGATCAACTTTGCAGGATAACAAGCTGAACCGAATAGGCATATGTCTTTTTTCAGCCTTACCAACTTGTTACTAGGTTTTAGTTGTCATGCACATTATAGTTACTTAACAGGACACTGACATCATTTTTTTAATCACATGTCAATATTCTATGTATTTGTTTAATAAAAAGCTGGTAGATGATTTTATGGATATTATTTTTTAAGTAATTTGAAGCATTGTACTTCTTGTCCAGGCTCTTTCTGCTTTGTTTGGGCGTTTAGCATGGCGAAAAGCCTTTCTTAACTCTCTCAGTCAGACCATTCACACTGACCAGAGAGAGAAAGAGGGATGAATGACAGAGTATAGTTAGCGTTTCACACACATATACTTATAAGTGCACTGCTCTTCTGTGGGCAACTTTATCTAGGCCTATCAGGAAAACACAACTGTCATACTGACTATTCCACACATACTATTATACTAGCAGATAAGGGCTTCCCTTTACAGCAGTAGTAAGCTAACAATGAGTTCCCTATCTAGATACAAGTTGCATTACTCTGAGTATACTTCTACAGAAGGACATTATTTTGTATTTCCTTTTTAACCCTTTTGATACCAGCGCTGTACATGTACGACGCTGGAGCAATGTGGAAGCATTACGCCCGCTCGCACGTGCGGTGGGCATCATGGACGGCAAGTCTATGCTGTTTCAAACAGCAGAGACTTGCCGCTACTTACCGATATCGGCGATCGGTAATTAAAGGCATTAGATGCAGTCATCACGCGCACTTCCGAGTGTTGTGCAGACGCCTTGTGTGGTCAATCGGGGTATCTGCACACAATCTGAAAGCTGTAAACCTCACTGATGGGTTTACAGCTTTTAATCTGCAATTCTTATTTTGGCCACCAGATGGCAGGCCAGTATAAGAAATGAGCAAAAGGGACTTAAAATGTAGTTTTAAAAATCCCTGATTGCTCAAAATGAAAAATTAAAAAATATTATTTATATGCTCATATATGAGCCTTAAAATAATCACAAAAATTAAAAAAAAAAGTTAAAATATATATATATATATATATAAAAAGTTTAAATCACCCCCCTTTCCGTATAATTAAAAAATAAATACCTAAATAACAATAAGTATAAACATCATGGGTATCACTGCGACCGAAAATGCCCGTACTTTTAAAAAATTTAAAAAAATTTCCAATACGGAGAAATGCGTGACGGAAAAAAGGGTCAAAATGGCCGATTTGCCATTTTTCACTATTTCTCTTACCCAAAAAAATGTAATAAAATGTGATCAAAAAGTCATGCACACTCCAAAATGGTATCAATAAAAACTATGGATTGTCCTGCAAAAAATGAGTCCCTAAACAGCTCAGTGGAAGTAACTAAAACAAAGTTATGGGGCTCGGAATATGACGAAGTAAGAAAAAAACATTTTTTTTTCAAAGTTTAAATTTATTTTTACACTATTTAAACATAACAAACCTACACATATGGGGTATCGTTGTAATTGTACTGACCCAGAGAACGAAGTTTTGCCGCAAACAGAACGCCGTGGGAAAAAATCCGTAAAACAGTGGAGGAATTGCGTTTTTTTTCCAATTCCCCCTATTTGGAATTTTTTTACCGCTTCCCACTACATTTTATGCATAATTAATGGCAGCATTAGAAAGTACAACTTGTACCGCAAAAAATAAAGCTATGTGAACAAAAATATTAAAAAGTTCACAGAAAATAGGGAAGAAAAATGAAAACGCTAAACCGAAAAAAACTCCGGTACTGAAAGGGTTAATGGCATACTACTGCCAAACTAAAAAAAAAAAAAAAAAGGTTTTCTATGAATGTTGAGTTGAAAAAAAACCTGGCCTTTTAACATTTGCAATCTTCTTATGTGATAAATGTTTACAATACGATTAGATGTCACATGTACTCTGTACACTACATATGTACTGTATAATGTATTGCCTTTTTGATAAACAATGTTACATTATGTTTGCAGATGATTTTACATCAATGAAGATGATATCATCAGTAGAAAATCAAGAAGTTTCCACATTTAAAATGAGGTGATTTTGTCATGCAACAAACAATTGAACACAAGTCGTGATGAACTGGAAAGTTACTATATTTATTTCACCAAACCTTTACAGGATTTTAAATTATATGATTAAGGCTCGGGCAGCTACACGTAAGTCTGATTTGCCTCTTCCAGTCTCCAGAGATGCATATGATGCAGAAACAGGATGACGAAAAATAACTTTCTTGTCTCTAATGTCTGAGAAATGTGTACTTCATGTTCACATTAAAATACATTGCTTGCCAGTTCTCTAAAATCATTTCCCCTTCTGCCTCTTTTTACAAACAAGACATCAGCAAACCAAGACTGTGTGGCATTCTAAGGAAGGCTCTCATTTTCAGGGTGACTTCATACAATGAGGTAATCATCAAGGTGGTAATCCCAACTAATTAAGAATTACTTCCTGAGCTGCCAACATGTTTTATTGCTATTATTTTATAATCAATCCATAATTATTATGAAAGGGCATAAAAATAAAATGGCTTTGAATAGAAAGACTAAGGGGCTATTATGAATACACAGTAATTGTCCTTCATGTCTGAAATGTAAATAAATCCTTAAGGTTTTGTGTATGATCAGAGTTAAATATCATTTGTAAATGTCGGCAGCATTTCTAGGTTGCAGAACGCTCTTCCTCTTTCTGTTAATTTCATTGACGTCCAAGTTTTAAAATAAAATTATATTAAGAAAAGTTAGGCAAAGAACAATATTTCACGTGAACCATTTAACTGTAAAGACAAGATGTAAAGTTTAGTCATTTAACTCCTTAATGACCAAGCAATTTTCCATATTTTTACTTCCTGCCTTCCCAGAGCCATAACTTTATATTGCCCATTTGAAGACTTGTTTTTTTGTGGAACAAGTTCTACTGGCACCAAGCTGGAAAAAAAATCCAAGTTGGGTGGAATTGGAAATTCTGCAATATTTTGATTGGTTTCATTTTTATTGTGTTCCCTATGCAATAAAACTGACCTGTTATCTTTATTCTCCAGGTCAGTATTATTACAGAAATACCACATTTATATAAAATTTCTTGTGTTTTAATACTTAAAAAAAACTTTGAAAATTTGCACTTTGTATTGCCATATTCTGACCCCATAATTTTTATATACTTATGTCTTTGAAATTTTGTAATGGCTCTGTTTTTGCCACGTTATCTGTAGTTTTTATTGATGCCATTTTGGAGAGTATATGACTTTATGATTACTTTCTATTAAATTTTTTGGGAGAAGAAGGGATGAAAAATTACAAATTGGACATTTTGATTTTTTTTTCCATTACAGCTTTCACTGTACAAGATAAATACATTTATATTTTAATAGTATGGGTGTTTTGGGATGTCGTGATGCATCTGATTTTTTTTTTATTACTTATTTTTATTTTTAATATGGGGCAATTTGAATTATTATATTGTTTTATTTATTTTTTTTAAATATATTTTTAAAAACTTTTTTTTCAACTTCATTTTACATTTATACTCTACGGTACCTAAACTTCCGATCGGGTGATTGATTCTCCCATAGATTTCAATTATTTAACATTACAGCTTATGAGAGAGTCACTATGTTCCTATGTAGCCTTACAACAAGATTCCATAGGAGCTTTGCAATGACACAAATGGCTCCCTCTCAACACAAAAGAGACGTTTAGCTCCTGTGAGTGTAGCTCTCCCAGGGAAATGTAACTCAGATGCTTTGGTTGCAAAGTTTGCGATTTGCATTACTGTGCAAATTTCCTACACATTTTTTAAATTCAACTTTAAAAGGACAAATCATATATTGTACTTGTTCCCATAGCCATTTTTGGCTTTTCGGGATCAGTTGTATTTTTAATGGCATTATTTACCATTTATCACCATTTTCCATATACTATTTTGTAAAAGTGTAAAAAAAAAACTATGGGATGGACTTGAAGAAAACAGCTGTTCAGCCACTGATTTTTTTTGTTTCATTTATATTTTGTTCACTTTGTGGTAAAAATTACATGATAAACTTATTCTGTAGGTCAGTATGATTTGGGTAAAACCAAATGTTTGTAGTTTTTGTTATGTTTTCCTACTTTTAAAACTGCAAAACCTGCAAAATTGCTTTGTGTCCCCATATTTTTTTGCAGGGTACAATGTTGATATTTTTACTTCATTTTTTGAGAGGCAAGGTGACATTTTTAAGGTGTTCATTGATCACTGATATTTTGGGTGTGGTGATACTGCATACAGTATGTTTATCTTTTTAAGCAATTTTATGATACATGTGGAAGTATTTTATTTTTTTTAATATTTGAGGGTTTATTGTATTTCAAACATCATTTAATTTTTTATTTTTTTTACATTTGCTCTCCATGACCTATGATCATTGGGAGCAAAGCTGCAGTAACCAGCTTCATCCACTGCACAAGGGACATAGCTGTGTAGTTCTGGCACATATTTCCATGGTGGAACTACTCCTAAACAGTTGATCAATGTGGGTCCCACATAACAATAATCACCTCTGCTATATCAACCAACATCTGCCCCTGGATTGCAATCCTTAAATCCATAAGTGTGCCAGACCAATCACTGGAATATTAAGGTCCCAGCAACTGTAAGTACTTGCTGTTTTTTAAGTGTGATCAACACCACATTGACCAGAGAGCAAATACTGTGACTCAGCTGTGTATTTTTGTCATACATTTTCTTCTAGCAATGGTTGAAGGGTGTTTGATCATTGGTGGTTCTTGTCTGACACTCCAATATCCATCCGTTTCATGAAGCAGAAAATGTGACTCATCAGAGAGGGCAACACTTTGCCAATCAGCAGAAGTCCAGTTCCGATACTGCCTTGAAAAATGAAGCCTTTTCTGCTGATGCAACTTTGTTAAAGGAGGTGTAGTAACCATATATCTGTCACTTTCACCACAGCAGCACGTGAACAGTTCACAAACTGCAAGGTTTCAGAAATACTGCCACCCTTGGCCTGAAAGCCAATAATCATCCATTTTTAACCTATCACACACCTTTATAGCCACACATAAATGCTGGAAAGTAACATAGTAACATAGTAACATAGTTTGTAAGGCCGAAAAAAGACATCTGTCCATCCAGTTCAGCCTGTTTTCCTACAAGTTGATCCAGAGGAAGGCAAAAAAACCCCTGTGAGGTAGAAGCCAATTTTCCTCACTTTAGGGGGAAAAATTCCTTCCCGACTCCAATCAGGCAATCAGAATAACTCCCTGGATCAACGACCCCTCTCTAGTAACTATAACCTGTAATATTATTACCCTCCAGAAATACATCCAGGCCCTTCTTGAACTGTTTTAGTGAACTTACCATCAACACCTCCTCAGGCAGGGAGTTCCACAGTCTCACTGCTCTTACCGTAAAGAATCCTCTTCTATGTTTATGTACAAACCTTCTTTCCTCCAGATGCAGAGGATGTCCCCTCATCACAGTCACAGTCCTCGGGATAAATAGATGATGGGAGAGATCTCTGTACTGACCCCTGATATATTTATACATAGTTATTAGATCTCCCCTCAGTCGTCTTTTTTCTAAAGTGAATAACCCTAATTTTGATAATCTTTCTGGGTACTGTAGTCCACCCATTCCAGTTATTACTTTAGTTGCCCTCCTCTGAACCCTCTCCAGCTCTGCTATGTCTGCCTTGTTCACAGGAGCCCAGAACTGTACACAGTACTCCATGTGTGGTCTGACTAGTGATTTGTAAAGTGGCAGGACTATGTTCTCATCACGGGCATCTATGCCCCTTTTGATGCAACCCATTATCTTATTGGCCTTGGCAGCAGCTGTCTGGCACTGGCTTCTACAGCTTAGTTTGTGGTTCACTAAAATTCCTAGGTCCTTTTCCATGTCAGAGTTACCCAATGCTTTACCATTTAGTATGTACTGGTGACTTGCATTATT